>BHFT01051176.1:0-26398 GCA_004320025.1 Laticauda laticaudata
TCCAGACTTCTGGTTTCTGACCAAAAATAGCAACATGAATTATTCAACCGCTTTCCCCAACTGATATATTTGGAACCATTCTCTTTCATTAGTGGGCTGATGGGAGTGAAATCCACCATCTTGAGATAGTATTCTTGGGGACTGAATACCCTGAAAAATCCTACTTTCCCCCACTTGAAGGAATCCCATTTTCTTACAGGAATCCTGGAGCTGCTTACATCTCAACGTTTCTGAGATTCTCCAATACCAGTAGGAAAGAATATTTGTAGTTCAGGTTTCTTCTCACAGCATTGAGATTGTCTCCTGTACATATTGAATGTTTGTTGAGACGTCTTGTGGCATGAGTTTAGAATAGGAATAACAGAGTTGGAATGGACCTTTGGAGGTTTATAGGTCACCCTGGCCTAGCGGAACCTTACACCCTTCAGACCATGGTTATCCAATTCTTTCTTAAAAAACTTCCAGTGTTGGCCAGCATTCACAACTTTCTGGAGGCAAATTGTTCCACTGATTTGTTTGTTCTCCACATTCACACCGAGTGTCTTCTCAGCTTTTCTTGGACTGTTACCTTTGATCTCACCTACTTCAGCTCAGTCTTGAATGTATAATGTCCTACAGTTTATAAGATATTTCTGATTTACAAAATATAGGAGAAAGCTCAGCATTGAAACCATGGAGTCCTTGAGTGTTCTCTGAATCTTGGTTTGTTTCTTTGCAGGACATTTCATTAAATCTACCATAAGTTGGGTAAAATTGGGGCAATGAATATGTCGGCAAGAAGTAAACCCAGCTCAGAGGCATCAAGGCTCCACATGTTTCTCATTAGACATCCTGGTTGTTGTTCACGGAAGAATGAGAACTGGAGACAGATGTAACTTCAGCTCTTTTATTTAGTGCAGAAAGTCCGTTTTGAACAGAAGCCGTTGGCAGCTCTTTATTTATAGAGAGGCTTGCTCCCGCTAGTGGCCAATTGACGGCTACTTGTTTTTCCCGCCGCCTGAAGTTGGCCCAATCAATAGGTTAGCTATTATTGGCCAATCAGCGTCGAGACCAGGAACCAATGAGCTTCATAGTATTTCTTGACCAATACGACATAGACTACTGAAGTATGTTAGTATGGAACCCCTCCCCTTTTGGGTTATGGTCTACCTTACGTAGTCATGTAAGTAGGCAGGGCTTTTAGGTTGCCTAGTTGACGCTGCGCAGATTTACGTTGTTGTTGTCGTCCTTCAACGGGGTTCAGACCAGGCATCATTTCTCCCTCCTTCTTTGTGGAACCTCTGGGAAGGTGGAGTCAGCCATTAACTGCTTCCTGCCCGGCCTACTTGGGGCTTGTAGAGTCGGCTCAGCTACTCCCTTCTGGAGTGGCATCGGTAGGTATTCTATGTGCCTCCTGCTCCTCTTTCGCCGAAGACTTCTGCGGGTAGGCGTTGTTTTTGTCTGATTATTTTGCGAATGTTGTTTATTGTGTTATTTTTTTATTTTGTGGGGGTTTCTTTGCTCTGCCGTAGGGAATTTCTCTCTCCCCCTGATTTGTGTTTAAGGGGTCTCCCCCCTCTTTGGTTGGTCTATTAATATTTTTGTGTAGTGTTTGTGCTGGTTTCTGGTGTGTGTGTATGTTGGTCTTTGTTCTGGGTTGTAGCTGTGATCAGTTGGTGCGTTCCAGTGTTCGTGATCGTAACTGATCAATTGTATCTTCCATTCAGGTTCTGCCATCATCTCTGTTTGAGTCTATAGGACCGAGGTCCTGTTATTTGGTTATTTTCCCGGTACCCAACATGTGGCATGTCCGTTGAGATTTTTTGCACTATTACTAAGTTTCCTGTCTAATGCCGGTATCTGCTGGAGGAGATCGCGTGTGGTTTTTCAAGAGGTGTATGTTGGGTGTAACCTAATCTTACTTGTGATCTTAATTTTCTGCCCTTTAGTTAATTCTTGACCGGGCTTTGAGTTGGTAGTAGCGGCGGCGGTGTTATTGTGTCTGTATGGACCGGGCATTATTTTTCCAATTTTTTTCCTGAAATGTCCCCTGAGTCTAATCGTCTAAAGTTTCTTTTGTATACGGAGACAATGCGTTCCTCCCTTGCCGTTCGCTAAGACTGCGTCGACCTGTGATGTCAAAAGCATGTTTATGCCATGTTCATGTGAGCAATTTTTCAAATTTAGTGCATAAACTGCTGCGCATGTTATCTGAGACGAGCAAAGTCCGGTTAACCCCATGTGTTGGGAATACTTTCCGTAGTTGTTTTTTAATAACTGTTCTGTGTGTGGTATCGAGTTCATGACGCTTACCTCTAGCCAATTGGAGTAAGCGTCTTACTATGATTAAAATGTATATCCTTTTGTTGGACTACGCGAAATTCTATGTGGATTCATGAAAGGGCCCCTCCCCGGTGTTCCCAGTCTAGTATTAGGTCTGAAGGGGGTGCAGTCGGGATTTTTTGGCCTTTTCCCGCAGGTTTAACCACATTTCCAATAATCCTTGCCATTCCATGGCCACCAGCATAGCTCCTTTGGCCAGGGATTTCATTCGTACCAATGCCGGAGTGGTCCTTTCACTGCCAACATGCTCAGTCTTGAAAAGATTTAAAATTAACGTCTGTCTCGTTTTCTGGCCCCTTTTTTCCTACCCGTTTTTAGACTTGTTGCAAGGTTGTAAATCTTGACGTCAATCTCGCAATGTCCGCTGCCGGGTTATGGGTAGTATTGACAATGTCTCAATCACTGTAGGGTGGATTGTGGTTGGTGCCCGAATCAGTTTCCTTAATTCTGGTAGGGGAGTATTGGCTACAGTGCATCAGAAGTGGGAAATGTCTTTTCCTTGTGTCAGTGAATCAGTTTATTAGTCTGTAGGCTGCCAGGAACTCAGACCACCTTGTCTTCTTGGGGACAGAATATATTTGGGGTGGCGCTGTGCCTGGGCTAGTATTTCCCAATAGAGGTTTTGGTCTGTAAACAAGGGGTAAAAGTCCTACTGTAAAGGTATCTGTGGAAACCGTTTGACAACCTGGATCATTGCTGCTTAATGCCTCTCTGTCCAATTGACTGCTAAGTTACGTTTCAGTTTTTGATTAGTGTTTTGGAGTAGAACAGCGATCGGTTGCTTCTCTCCCTCAGGCAGTATGGCTTCCGACGCTGAATGGTGATGGCATCGCAGGGTGGACTGTTGAATGGTAGTGTGGCTTGCTGTATTGCATGTTAATACCGAGTCGGAAATTGATTAGGTCTTTTACCCCTTTTGGAACGCCTGTCTCTTTCACATTATCCCCAGGGCTCCACGAGGTGCCTTGCCTTGATCAAAAGCCTATGTAGTGTTTGCTGTACGTTGCCTTCTGTGGCAGAAAAACATTAATAAAAGTTTATAAGTGCCAAGAATGCTTGGTAATCTACCTTGTTTTTTGGTCTAGGCGCTTCTTTGATTGCCTTAATTTTTTTTCTGTGTTGGATGCCCTCGTTGTTGATTGATACCCCAGGAATTCGACCTTTGAGGTGGCTAATTGGCACTTTTCTTTTTTTATCTTGGTCCTGCCTTCTGGAACCTTTTTAAAACCACTCTGAGACGGGCTCTAGTTGTCTCTCATCGCTAGCTGAACTAGCCGTCATCAAAGTATGGGACTACTCCTTTTATCACCTGCATAATTGCATCCATAGGCTTTAGAACACCCCTGGGGCTACGCTGACTCCAAATTGCAAGCCTTTTGCATTGAAGGCTCCTCTATGAGTCACGATACGTTTGCGCCTCTGCTGTTTCGGGTTGACTGGTTAATTGTTGTATGCTTGGCAAGGACGAGCTTTGCAAAGACCTTGCCTCTACCCAATGAGTGTTAGTAGGTGTTGCACAACCAGAACAGGATACGCGCTTTGTGGTAGTGCATGGTTCAGGGTAGCTGTTGTAGTCCCCACAGATTCTCACGGACCATCCTGTTTAACTGGTGGTCAAAATTGGGGTCTCCATTTGGTGTGGTCAATTGGTTCCAAATACTTTGTGCTATTTAGTTTGTTAAGTTCACTCACCAATCTTTTGGTTTTAGTGCGAAGGGGACTCGCCTCACCTTCAGCCTAATTGGAGCTATTGTTTGGATCTAAATTAAATTGAAATAGGGGACCCTTGGTACTTGCCTAATTTTCCCATCGAAGATGTCCTGGAACTTCCCTCATCAGGTTCTCCTCCCAGTCTGTTTCGGCGATGCTGTTAATGCCGGTCACTTCGATTCCTAGAGGTTCAAATTCACTTGAGTCCCAAATAGACTTGGTTGGTTTTGGTCCTACGATGGTTTAGCGGCAAGATTTTCTTGTGTTTCTTGAAGTTATTTAGAAATGTCGTGTTCGACACTGGTATCTGTTTCCCTGGTAGTCCTTTAGGGATTCGCGAATGGTGTTTCTAGTTCAGCTCTGCCATGTAGCGGTACTAGTTTTTTAATGGTTTCCATGACACCATCAATAGGTACGGTCCGGAATCTACCTCCCTTTTACATTCTTGGCCCTCGATCCAGACTGCCACATGTACTTTTCGGCCATTGTTGCGTTAGAGTGCCCGATGATGATGGTTATTGGTGTGTTTCTTTCTCTATAGTTCTCGTTTAGCCGCTTGCCTTTGCTTTCACGACTCTCATGGCTCCACATTTGTCTATCTTTTAGTTCTTGGTGGTGTGTGTTGTCTCTACATCGGGGGCTGTAGCTCTTGCGGTTTTGGGCATACCTTTTGGCGATGTGACCCCATCTCTCCAGTACTGGCACACAGGATCAAAGAACCGGCACTCAGAATGGGGGTGGCCTCCTCCGCACCCGGCGGCACTGAAACCCCGACTTACGACCTTTCTTCAGCCGTGCATCTCATTCAGCCTGGAGTCTGTGGATCTTCTCCTCATCGTTGTCAGCGATTCCAGACGAATCCACTCTCGGCGTAATGTGTGGTGGCTTTTGTGTGCGCTCTCAGCCTTCTTTTCTGAGCCCTGGCTCATTCGGTCGGAGTTTTGGATGAATTCCATTCATCTGCTGCATTTGGCTGCTGATTTTTTTAGTTGCTTCTGCTGTCGTGGCCAAGCAATAGCGCTGAATAACTGTAATCTTTGGCCGGAGTTAGTAGCCGGCTTTGTAGGGTGAGGTCTTCTTAGTCCAAGGACCACGCGATCCCCTCATGGCTTCATCCATTGTTAAAGGGAATTGCATGCCCCTCCAATGTCCCTGGGAGCCGCTACGAAGTCTGCAATGCTCTCACCTTCCCTCTGTCCCGTTTTGTAAATTCTGTGTCTCCGAATAAGGCTGGAGACGGTCGGTGACCTAAGTGCGAGCCTTCAGCAGCATTTTCTAGGTCTGGCCAGGCCATCTGTTTCACATCTTCTGGTTTTAGTGAATGCCTTGGCCATCTTGAACACTGTTGGGCCCACAGTGCGTCAGGAACACAGCTCTTTTTCGATTGTTCTGAGATTCCTTCGCAAATAGTGCTTTCCAGGAACATGAGGAATCTATCGATGTAGGATTCCCAGTCCTCTGTTGCTGGGTTGAATGGTGTGGGTGGGGAGTTTAGTTCAGGCCATTTCATCTGCTTGGTTCTCGATGCACGTGCTCAACTGGTCTACCTCTCTCAAAATCCCACCTTCGTCACCCAGTGTTGTGTTCAGCGAAGAATGAGACATGGAGGAACCAGCCGTAACTTCAGCTCTTTTATTTAGTGCAGAAAGTCCGTCTGAACCAGGAGCCGCGGCATCTCTTTTATATAGAGAGGCTGCTCGTGGCTAGTGGCCAATGGACGGCTACTTGTTTTTCCCGCCGCTGAGTTGGCCAATCATAGGTTAGCTATTATTGGCCAATCAGCATCGAGACAGGAGCCAATGAGCTTCTAGTATTTCTTGACCAATAGGAATAGACTATTTGAAGTATGTTAATATGGAACACATGCCATAGTCCTTTCCCCCTTTTCAGTAAGACTAAAGCAGACCCAATCCAAAAGCAAACATGAATTCTCCTTGTAAATATTTCTTTTTTTGCTTTTCAAATTGCTTCTGGTCTTTGGCTGTTTGGAATGCCCAGGATAGGGTCTTCTGAGAGCTATTACCCAATTGCCACACTTCTCTTATTGGAAGGGGGAGAAATCTATAAATATAAAAATGAAAGACCACTCATGCATCATCACATCAACCTTAAAACCTACAAACTTGAAATTTAGCACATATGTTCCTCTTGGCTTCTAGGTGCTCACTAAAAAAGGATGTTTTGAAATGACCATCAGAGCATTAGTATTTCCTATGTTATTATTAATGCTCTGATGCTAAGGAGTTCTGCTCCCCCTCTTCACCTGAAAAGACATTTGTTCCAAATGCACAACACAAGCAGAGGAGAGGTTTTAGTTTCATGGCAGCAACCAGCTTTAGTACAGAACAGTTGAGCTAAGCCACGCCTAGGCTCCTTGCTGTCTCTTTCTTGCTCACACAGCAAATACTATTTCATTTTCCAAACAGCTGTCAACTCTCTCACACACTGACAAGACACTAGCCAGATGAATAGAGATGGATGCTGGTAGACAGAGGCAGAATCCCCCCTTTATTTTCCTCCCCAAAAACTAAGCCCAACCACATAGTTTTGTAGCAAAACACTGGTATCAAGCTAGTAATTAAATAAGCCATGGATTTAATGTTTAATGAAATAAAAACAAGAAGTGTAAATATGAAGGAAGTCAACTACAGTTTACGACACAGGCATCAGCCTCCCCCATCACAGCTGCAGGTGGAGAAATGTTGCCTGGGGAACATTATACATTCAGCCACAAAATTAGTCCCCTGTTTCTAATTAAGAAAAAGGAAGAAGAAGGAAGTCTGGGGCACACAAGGGCAGAGTCACACACAGAAAGGCTGCAAACTCCATAAAGGTTTGGCTTGTGCAGCAACCAGACCTCCCCTCCCGCTTAGGGAAGGGAGGATGCAGCTGAATTGGCTGGCAATGTGGCCTCTGCTCTAATACCTCGTAGCCTTTCAAGCTTTCAGGGTTGAGAAGGGCATGATGAACAGGGAATTCTTAGAAGGCTCAAGGGCATTTCATCCAGGGAGCCAATGCAATCTCAGGCTGTTAATGGCTGAATGCTTTGCATTTTTTGCAGGACCTGTTTGCTCTGTGTCAAGATAAGTGCCTTTTTTAGAGCAGGGACAAGCACTATGATTATTTGCCCTGAGTTTTGCTTCAAGACAGAAAGGAAAGCTTATTCCTGATTATTCATTATTAAACTGCTGCTTACCAAACAATCACTTGGCTTGGTTACAGCAATCTTTCTTCCACAACTTTTGTCAACATTCAGAAAGTCACACAACCACCAATACACTGTCCTTGTTTCCTCCTGCTTAAACAGCAAAGAGAAGGTTAGACATGTCTCTTCTCTTGCCAATTTACTTGCCACTTGTTGCCTTATCCCAATCCCACGGATAATGGTTAATTCCCTCAACACTGTCAAACTATTTACTAAGTCTGCATTACTATTACTATTACTATTAATCCTCCCATCCTTCCTTTCACCCATCTCCTCCCACTTATGACTGTATGACTGTAACTTTATTGCTTGTGTCCTAACAATTTTATTGACTGTTTCCTTGTTTAATTTGATTGCTTATTTCTACCCTATAACTATATTAAGTGTATATATTAACCATAACCTTATGATTCTTGATGAATGAATCTTTTCTTTTATGTATACTGAGAGTATTTGCACCAAGACAAATTCCTTGTGTGTCTAATCACACTTGGCCAATAAAGAATTCTACTCTATTCTAATCTATTAATGTCAATTCTCATTGGTTTCAGTGCATCATCTTTAAATGATGATTGGTGAAGCTAAGCCATGAGGTTTTTTGTTGTTGGTAGTGGTGGTGGTCCAGTTGGAGTTTTGAGATATTCTATATGGTGGCTGAGCCCAGCCAATTATACAAAACATACAGGGAGGCAGGAAAGCATGGCTAAAGATAGAATGTCCAGGGACAATGTTTCAGTCCAATATATTTCACAGGGTTGGCTTTCAGGAGATAAACCTCACCAAGGAAGTATTTTGAGTTCCTGGAAGAAAGACGAACAAGGGAACTAACTAAAAGAATTTATTTTTTTATTTTTATTTATTTGATTTGTCAATCGCTTACAAGATAAGTATAAACATGAGTAAGAATACAGGAAATAGATACGAATAAATGGGGACAATAGTACAAGGACAGTAGGCACGATTGTGCACTTATCCACGCCCCTTACAGACTCTTAATGGATGAATCTGTAATTATCTCCTTCCTTTGATGAGTAAGGCTACTTGATAGTTTTCTATTGATTGTCACTGAAGGGAGAAGAATTTAGAAATCAAATCTACCCCAATGAAACCGTCTTGGGATGGACTAGAGAAATAAAGGATCCCACATGCAGTGATTTGCAGGGGCAGATTATCCCAAAGCAGGGGTACAGCATCAGGCATTCCCCAAAACAATTAAAATAGAAAAAAAGATAATTAGCACCACCCACAAGCTACTTCCCACCAGCTAATTATAGGAAATTAATCACCTTCCCAGGGAGAAGTTGCTTGTTAATTAAGAAAAAAAATAGAAGAAGTTCCAATTTATCAGTAAGACTCCCACTGGATCCATATGCCTCTTCTTTTAATTTGGTGAGATTATTGCAGAGCTAACCAAAAAGAAATAAAAAATACCCTGACAACAACCATTGCCTCCAAACGCATGCAAAAGTAAACTCCAATTTACCTACCTTTGTCAGCTGCTGTTCAGAAGAAAAACCCAGGCCGAAGACGGTGTTGGCTCTGCTATCAGCCCACTGGCCAAACTTCTGGGAGGTTTTTGTGAAAGTCATGTTAGGTGTGATGGTGCTATTTATAATCACCTGAAAAGGAAGACACATAACATACAAAGAGCATGTTATTAGAACGAGAACGTTAGGCTTGCAATGCTATCACGGAAGCAAAGAGTTGATTGCAAAGCGTAAATATTCAAATGAATTTTGAACACCCTTGATTGAGACAGTGTGACTTTTCAATCCTGAATTACAAAGATGAAAATTCTCGGCATCCAGCTGGACTGCAAATTCTCAGCCCCTCAATCTTGCTGTTGTTAAACTGGAGTCTATTTTGCCCCCATCCAAATCTCCCCAGCAACAGACGATGAGCACTTCAGTATCATCATTTAGTTATCCAGGGGTTGAGATGGATCACTGAGCATT
The DNA here is from genome assembly GCA_004320025.1 of Laticauda laticaudata. NCBI lineage: Eukaryota > Metazoa > Chordata > Lepidosauria > Squamata > Elapidae > Laticauda > Laticauda laticaudata. Next base: position 9,193 of record BHFT01051176.1, read on the forward strand.
ATCAAGTTACTGATGATATTTACTATGAGTATGGGAAAATATACTTGCAGGACAAACAGAAGCTTACAAAGAACACAGAATAATAAAGTTGGAAGGGACCTTGGAGTTCTTCTAGTCCAGCCCCCTGCTCAAGCAGGAGACCCTAGACCATTCCAAACAAATGGCTTTCCAATCTGTTCTTGAAAATTTCCAGTGTTGGAGTATTCGCAACTTCTAGAGGCAAGTTGTTCTCACTGTCAGGAAATTTCTTCTCAGTTCTAGGTTGGCTCTCTCTTTAATGTGATTCAAACTAAGAAGAAATTAAGGCAAAGAACAGGGACTCAATTTGAACTTGAGAGATATTCAGTCCTGTCCATCAGATATTGGAAAACGCTTTAAGGCGATAGTATGTCAACTCATCAGGAGCAGGACATCCCATGGTTATGGAAAGCACATCCATCTAGCTTGACCTAACTCCCTTTACTTCAACTAAGTCTCAACTAACTAATTCAGTTCTCTATTTAATATGCACACCAATTCTCTTTGCCATAGTCATTCAGAGAAGTGAATGTAACTGCTGTAAGGCATTACACAAGTATTCCAAAAAATTGCAATAATTCTCTTTAATACACTTTCCATGTTGCCAACAGATGTGCAAAGACTGAATCGGAACCAATATTCAGGAAGACATCAAAAGTAAGTACTGTGTATTGCATCACCCAGCTGCTGTAATAATTTCTGTACTTCTCCTGATGTGTTTCAAATGACTGCAGTATTGGATGTTTTACAGTTTTATTGAAAACAAAGGCAATTGTTTCATGGCAGTTTGGATTCTACAGGTGTATGTTTCTTTGATGTGTGTGCGTGTGTGTGTGTGTGTGTGTTTGTAAAGCCTTGCAGCATTTTTAACATTTTTATTCCTTTTTTTTTTTAGAAATTAGGTTTTTAATGTCCTCTTCTGCTTCTTTCAGTCTTCATCAAAGGAGACTAAAATCATTTGAAATGGAGAATAAAATGCAGAAACCATTATCCAGTGAAATTTAAACTGGATAACCTAAAATAGAAGGAAGAGAAGTGTGGAATCTCCACTAATTTCATTTTTTATAATCTTTATGTAAATTTTATATAAATTACTTAAGATATATGAATTCAGATTTGGCCTGCTCAATCTGAAATCTACTTAACCAGTGTGAACTTTTGTGTGTGTGTGAGATAGAGAGAGATAAAATCAAGGTTTTAGGTTACTGAGAATTCTAGGAACTGTCTACACTTATGGAGAAGATCAGTGACAGCAAAGATTATTTTTGAGCAGTGTTTCTCAAACTTAGCAATGTTAAGATGTGTGGACTTCCACTCCCAGAATTCCCCAGCCAACATGTTCCAGAGCCTAGAAGACAAAACCTATGCATGTATAAAATATTTGGCCCATTTAATGCAGAGATATTTCACAGAAATCTCCACCACATTTGACTATGGAGATTTTCAACCATCCAGGTCATGGTTGTTCCAATGGTGCTTTTTCTAAAAGTCAACTGGACTTTAAAAAAAAATTGCCTCTCATCCAAGAAACTTACTCCAATTCTTAAATTGGCGAACTTCTTAAGAACTGAAGATGCTCCTTGGATGAGAAGCTAAATATTTTCAAACAAACACACACACACAAAAAAAAACCAAGACAATCCATTGGCCAATAACTTAAGAACCGTGGTGGCGCAATAGTTAGAATGTAGTGTTTCAGGCTAACTCTGCTGACTTCCAAGAGTTTGATCCTGACCAGTTCAAGGTTGATTTAGCCTTCCATCCTTCTGTAAAATGCTTAGAGAGGCTGTAAAGCATTGTGAAGCGAAGTGGTATATAAGTCTAAGTGCTATTGCTATTTTTCCTTATTTAATATTCTAGAAAATATTTTCCAGGTTGCCAAACTAATGCCTAGCACTGAAGGCAGAAACACTTCCCATGCTTGCTGAACAGTTGTGTGAAACTCCAGATTGGCTAATATATTATCCATATGAGTATACAAAATAATGGCACATTTTTATTCGTTGCCAAAGGAAGACACCAATAAATCTTTTTCAGAGTGTATGACAAAGAGGCATTTCCAACAAACCCACATTATATTCAGCAAAGTAGAACTCTTCCCCTCCCACTTATTCTGGGGCTTAATACAGTTGATAAATGACAAAAGAGTTCAGGTTAGACTTTATCAGATTTTCACATCCATCTCCTGTTTCCCAGATGGATTGCCAGTTATTGCTCTGGAAGTTCCTGGCACAGTGGAGTTCCAATTATCAAGGAAAGATTTAGCAGGATTTGTTCCGCTTTTCATATCTGGGTATCTTCTTACAAAGGGGAGTTTCAGTCCAAAAGTCCATTATCACAATGAATATGATGTGGTTTCAGATTCCCTGGAGTTTTAAAATTGTGGGTAAATTAGAAATCATTTATCAATGTAGATCATGCCTTCCTACTTTGAGTGCTTAAGAAGGCCCATGTCACCTGAAATAAAAGCATATATAATTACACAGAGGATAACTAACATATCATTCACGGAAACAGCAGTATCAGTTAAAGAGCCAAATCAGCCAGAAATTTGCACAAAAGGCCAAAATTCCTCCTGAATAAATACTTTTGTGTTCGACGAAAGAAGTACAAGCAAAAATGTAATTAACTAGGCAACCTTTGGCAGAGAGTCCCAAATCTTGGAAACAGCTCCTGGAAAATATAAGTTGTTTCAATTCAAATTTCACCTCCAGCTGTTCTCCCATGAAATGACCTTTGCTTTGGTAAGAACCTATTTTTAGTATGATGACCTGTAATACATATAAAACTCCATCCTTCTTTGCAGGTTTGTATGCCATCTATGCAAACACTCAAAACCATTGTCCCAATAACAATTATTATTAGTGAAGAATCAGCAGTGAGAAGATTGCTGGAAGCATTATAGAAGTTATAGTTGAAATTAATATACAAGTAGTACCTGGAGCAATTTGAAAATGAAAGGCAAATACCAATTTCCAAAAGTCTGCTAAAACATAAAAAAAGAAAGAAATAACTGTAACTATACTGCAATAACTGTTTAGCAGAAGATCTTGTATCTGTAATACAAGACCAACAAATACGAAGATGCTCTATGACATGAAGAAGAAACAAATTAAAAATTCAAAGATAACAAGATGCAAAATTAGAGAGAGGTAATTACAGTGAATCAATGCGAAGGAGAATGGGGAAAAGATCAATAAAATGTACTCAATCTACCAAATTTACTCAATCTATTGCTGCAATCTAAGGAAACCTTGGTACCAAATGTTTTATAGGTAGTTTATAACTCTAGAGTATGATTGTCAAGATTAACAAAGCATATCATAACAAATGCTGGAAACACCATAAGAAAGTTTTACCATTCTCCCCCCAAAAAGTTAGTTTGGGAAAGAAATACCATAAAAACTCCAAAACTATTTCTACAAATACATTTTAAACTGAATGTCAATTTGATTAAGAGCAAGCTTAGAGTGCCAGATTCTACTGCCATTACCACATTTTTTTCCAATACTGGTAAGGGCAGGGCTAGTAGCAATAGCAATAGCACTTAGACTTATATCCCACTTCACAGCACTTTACAGCCCTCTCTAAGCAGTTTAGAGGGTCAGCCTATTGTCCCCAACAATCTGGGTCCTTATTTACCAACCTCGGAAGGATGGTAGGTTGAGTTAACCTTGAGCCAAAATTGAACTCCTAGCTATGGGCAGTGAATTAGCCTGCAGCACTGCATTCTAACCGTTGTGCCACCATGGCAAAACAACCCATATTAATGGCCAAGGTCAACCATGTGTTCATCTGGAGAATGTGGGGGAAGGAAGTCAAGTTATCAGATGGCTAACCACAACATCTGCTGCTTCTTCCCCAAATGCCATCTTAAGACTAACTAAATATAGCAGCTCAAAAATCAAGCCAGCTTCCCACCCACGCCAACATGCTTAATATCTGACTTGAAGAATCAAATCTGAAGAAGTTGGAGGTTTTGTTCTGTTGCTCCATGGAATTAGGATTGGTTCCAATGAAATGTCCAGCTATTAAGCTTGGAGATCAAGTCACACTCTTGCTCACCTAAATCAAGTCATAACTACAGACTGTAGTTATAACTACGTAACTACAGACTGTGTACTGTGCTCCAGCCCAAAGAACAGTCTACATAAGCAATCACAGAAGCTACAAGGAAGGAGAAAATGTTCCTGGCTTGACCTTTTTAAATCTAACTAATATACATTTGTTTTTCCTGGCATCCTTCTGTGAAACTGAATGAAGGCAAAAGAAAGGTGGAATTTACAAATGGCTTTCATTCTTTGAGATAGACGTTGACAAGTGATCTGGCACCAAACCAACCAGAATGCATCTGTTTGGCCAAATTTCAGCACCTGCTTGGATAGAACATATACTCATTGCTTCGTTGAGTTCCTGCAGTATGGGCTGAGAAAATGCAAGGCTGCACGTCAAAATATACCCATTTCCCAGAAGAGGAACTGATGAGATTTGCTTTCTGCCACCCATTTTTACTTTTGTTATTGTTTTGGTTTCTTTTGGTGGGGGCATCCTTCTGCACTACAGCCAGCCAGCATGGTTATTTTCCAAAATTGCCTCTGAAGACTTAAGCGGAACTTAAGAGGTATGCTTGGAATAGCTTTCTGTTTTATCTATGTGTTAACAAATTTATTGACCATTAAAAAAATGAGAATCAAATAAAATAGAAAGCCTAGCTCCTGCTCTGATTTATAGTATAAATATTTTAAGTCTTGTGAAAAATGGCATGGCAAGAAGATTTGATTAGTACGAGAAGCAGTTTGCTTAACCACAATTTATTAAATACATTAGACCCCAACTGACTGGCTTGCATAATAAATTAAGTCACAAACTTTGATTTATCAACCACATTGATTAAGTTCACATATATTGCATTAAGCTACAAAAAGCAGATGATGATCAAATCAGCCTGTAACTCAGAGCAATATTTCTCAATATTTCCTGAGCAATGTATAAGATGTGTGGACTTCAGCTCCCAGAATTCCCCATGGTGGCTGGGAATTCTAGGAGTTGAAGTCCACTCGATTTAAAGTTGTTGGGATTGAGAAATTATGACTTTTTAAAAAAAAAATATTCAGTGAACATTAAAAACAGTTGAACACAGTGCGACTTTCTTGGCCATGATTTTGGTCATACTATAGCATAGAAATAGATATAACATAAATATAAACATAAAAATAACATATAAAAAAGAGAGAGAAATTATGACTTAGAACAATGTGTGAACCAGAATTTATTACAGTTATCTAGAAAAAATAACTTTCATGTAGAAAGGAAGCAGGTAGACATATGAAGTTCACCTCCCTGGTGGATAATTGGTTTTTCTTTGAAGGAAACTACAGAGAAGAACCTTAATAAATGGCTTCTCATAGGAAACAAATGGATTGATTTCAAAATTAAATATCTTTTTTGGAAGTCAGACCTTGCTTTGTTGTCATACAAATTGATGAAAATTTTATCCTCAAATGTTCGTCATGAAATTGTCATTCAGTTTGAGCTACACCACCACAAAACATTTATTTTATTATTACTGATGACTTTTTTTCCCCAGAAATGTTATCTTATTTGCTTGCTGCTGCTAAACACTCTTGGGACAGAAGAAAAGCTGGTAATTTTAAACAGTAATCATCTTGTTGCTCAGTTAACACCTAGGAAATTCATTACTGCAGCAGCATTCAAAATTTAAGAGCACCGCAGGATTCTTCATTTATTTTATATTGTACCTTACTATGTGTGACTGATTCAGCAACTCTCTCTCAAAGAAAAACTAAAAATCAGCTGGACAGACCACTGAAAAATATGCAACATAATGAAAAACAGGTAGCATCACATCGGGCTGCATGAAGAACTGAAGAGGTCACTTTTGCTCTTGTAAAACCAACACTCAGACCATGGCACAAAATTAGCATTGTTCAATAAAAATCTCATAAGTCAACTTGACCAGCATTCCTTCCTCATTCTGACTATCATCACCAATAACTCTTCAGGATCAACATGCTGCCATTTTGATTCAGGGCAAAGAAAGGGCCTCTTTGAAGGCAACTCAAGGTTGTATGGTGAGATGGTTTTGCTAAAGGAGGCCTGAATTCTGGAATAAATCTTTAGATTTGAGTTCTGGAAGTTGCTGTCTGCAGAGCAACACGAGGCTATCAGAGAGGAAAAGAGTCAATCATTCTCTCCACCACACATTCTTCCTGCAACTTCGTCCACTTTCTTCCAAATGAGGATGCAAAGTTTCCAAGTTTGCAGATGTATTTGTGCCAAGCCAATGTTGAAAATGGGGCATAATATAAGGTGTCCCCTCGCCCACTGAAAAACCACCATCCATTTCTCCCTCCATTGAGCCTTTATTAAAACTTGCATTAAAACAAAAGGGCCCTTGTTCTGTTGCACAAATTTCAAAGGATAATGACAATACAGTCCAAACAAAACAAAAACCTTCCAGCCCAAATCTAATGCATTAAATGACTAGTATATATTTTTATTAATATAGAACAGAGGCAGCCTATTTCTCTTTCCTTCTTTTCCTCCCTTTCCTCTTCCCTCTCCTCTTCTCTTTCCTTTCTGCCTTCCTTTCCTTCCTTCCCTCTTCCCTTCTCCTCCCTTCCTTCCTTCCTTCCTTCCCTTCTCTTTTCCCTTTTCCCCTTCCTTCCCTCCCTCCCTCCCTCCCTCCTTCTTTTTCATCCTCATAAGAGATGGACTTTACATGTTCAGGCTATACAGCCAGAGGGAATTGCCAGACACAAAAGGAGCCAGGACCACACAGACCAGCCTGGACTCTCTTTTGTGGGTTGATAAAAAAGACAATTAAGGATCAGAAGTGATGTGTTCTGATTTTGTTCTTTATTTTGACCCCCTCCTGAAAATAGGAACATTGATGCCATCTAAGCAGCTTGTTGCTCATATTATCCACCCCTGTAATCTAAAGTACCTATCAAGGAACACACAAGTCCATAAAATTAGATGAGGTGGTTTCAAAGTCTTTCAGATCTTCACACACTTAGCTTCTGAAACCATGGTTTCACATAAGCCTAGTTTTACTCTTTAGAGTTCTTGAGTCTCTTTCTCTCTCTTTGGGAAAATAAAACACACAAAGCCAGCATGGATCAAGAAGACTCACCCAGCGATGTTTTGCATGGCTGCCAGGTGATTTGGAGAACGCCAACATCTGCTTTTCCAACAACACCCCCCCCCCCAAAGTTGCTTCCAAAATGGTTTGGCCAAGAAACAGAAGGAGCTTTTAAAAGATTTCCTGTGGGTTGCTAAAGGAAGAAATTCAAAAATTCAGGACAGGGAAACAAATTTAGCAAGAGGGGAAGGGGGGGAAGCAGGAGAAGCAAAATCAACACCTATTCTTGTAATTATGAGCAATCGCTACAGACTATAGTCAAAAGCAATCAATGTTTGAATTCGGGGGAGGAAATCTGGATTTTTGTAGATTGGTGATAATGGAAGGGACAACAACAAATTCAATGGGTGTGAATAACTTCTCAGCATCCAAGGGCCACACGTGACTTATTTGGGGGGATGTGGAGGCCACATTTAACAAGATAGCCATGCAAAATAGGTGGGCCAAATCACAAACAAATCAAATTTCTGCTTGATTTCTGGACGGTGGATAGGCAGCTGTATCTTTGTTGACTTAGTTCAACTTATTTTAGAACACACTGTAATTCGTTTCCTCAAATAAGAGATCATGCTCTAATTTAGGTAATTGTGATTGGAGGACAATCCAGAGACTATAAAAGAGAGAATGAGGCCATATCTATTCCCAAAGCTTAGGCTGCTGTCCAGAATTTGATTAGTCCTGGATGATGAAGCATTGTCCAGAGATATTTCATGAGAAGAGTCCTCCACTCCTCTACTCACAACAGAATACCTTATGCCAACAGACCTGAAATTTTATGCTTGGACAACCTAGAACTACACCACCTTCGATCCAACCTAAGTGTAGTACATAAAATTATCTATTGCTATGTCCAACCCATCAGTGACTACTTCAGCTTCAACCACAACAATACACAAGCACACAATAGATACAAACTCAAGGTAAACCGCAACCAACTCAATTGCAGGAAATACGACTTCAGCAACAGAGTGGTCAATGCCTGGAATGCACTCCCTGACTCTGTAGTTTCTTCCTCAAACCCCAAAAACTTTAACCTTAGATTGTCTACTGTTGACCTCACCCGATTCCAAAGAGGTCTGTAAGGGGCGTGCATAAGTGCACCAATGTGCCTACCATCCCTGTCCTAATATTCCTTCTTATTCATATTCATTTCATGTATTCATAATCATGTTTATACTTATACATGTTATCTAATACATGCTTGACAAATAAACAAACAAATAAATAAAAATAAATAAATAAATAAAAACTGAATGGATTAGAAGCAATACCCAACCACAATTCCTGGCCATAAGGTTTACCTGGCTTCCAGAAGTCCTGCTGACTTCATCCATGTGGGTGAAAGGAAAACAATATCAATAAATGTTGTTTTCAGACAATAAATATAAATGTGAATTCTCTAGATAGGTTTTCGGTTAGCATGTGTGCAAATGCAAACTGTTGTAACTACTAAAACCAAAAGTATGGTTTGCTGAACACATCTTTGCAGCTACTTCCATATACAGGTTGCCCTCAACATGTGGTCCAGGGATGGGATTCAAACTTTTTAACAACCAGTTCTGTGGGCATGGCTTAGTTGGTGGGCATGGCTTGGTGGTCATGTGACTGGGTGCATATGGTCAAATCGATGTCACTCATGAGGGGCGCTTCTCCTTGTCTAGCCTCTCATGACAGTGGGAATGCTGCAATGGTCATAAGTCACGTTTTTCAGTGCCATTGTAACTTTGAATGATTACCAGTTTTAGACCAAAATTCAGAAAGGGTATGTAAACTCACATTGGAATGTAAGTCTTTCTAGCTGGCTAAGAAGTCTTGCTGAATGTCACTCATCTTGGTTCCTTGTCATTAAAAGCTTTTTTCCAGCAGCTCTGCTTCATCATTCAATTATTTCTTCAAAGTGTTGATCCTGGCTGGAAGAACTCTAACAGGGGAGTATTTCCTCCCAACAGCAGTGTAAAAAGCTTAAAACAACCCTTTCCCTTTAAGAAAGTATCAAGAAAGAAAGAAAAAACCTCCTTCAGAGACAGTAAGTCTGGGCATACTGCCAAAAATGTAATAAGGGTGGAAAAAACAACGGGAGATTATTTTTTCTCAACAACCAGTTCTCCAAACTGCTTAGAAAGTTAAGGCTAGGTCCCACTGGCCGACGGATACGCCAAAACGTATCCATTAAAGGACACAGTGGACGAGCAAAATTTCGGGGGTGGCTCCATCCGTTGCATTCCGCTTCCAAAAAGTGGCGAACGATTTGCATAAACAGAAGGAAAAAGAACGGAAAAGAACCAGCTGTGGGTGTATGTAGCGGGGATGTAAATGGATGTCATCCGAAGCCGCCTAGCGATGAAGCGGATGCATATTTACGCGTAAAGGAAAGAAAAGGAGTGCACGCGGAATTGCTATATCAGATGCAAACACATCCTTCTATTTCCGTGCTTGAGACTAACGAGATATAGACGTTCAGATGTACCCATTTCTTTCCTCGCTCGTTTCCCTGTTTCTTCAGCTGCAGCTGGATTTGTGTGTGAGAGGGATGCCCAGAGGTGCAGAGAGGATACCAGCGGACCATTTAATGGATTGATAACAGAGTCCGCTAAGAACGTTTGTTGCCCGTATTGATTGTCGCGGAATTGTACATTGTACCGGCGGAAAGTTCATCCGTCATAAAGATTTTTGGAGGCTCAAAACTTCTTGCGCGGATTGAAATCTCAGTGGACGGATGCTCAACGGTAAGCATATGAACAGTATGCATATGAGCACACAACGGATGCATAGCGTTTTCCAACGGGATGGCAAGCTTTTTTTAACGTTTTACATCCTCTTTGCATCCGTAAGTGCAGTGGGACCAGGCCTTTAACAAGTTGTTAACCTGTTCTGGAGAATCAGTGAGAACCAGTAGAATTTCACTCCTGGTATGCCCACATTTGAGGCCCCAAATTGATGTGGCTAAGCGAGGAATTTGTTAAGTGAGTTTTGCCCCATTTCACGACTTTTTTGCCACAGTTGTTAAGTGAATCACTGCAGTTGTTAAATTAGTAATATGGTTGTTAAGTCAATCTGATTTCCCCACTGACTTTGCTTGCAAAAGACATGACTCCGGGACACTCCAACCGTCATAAATGTGAGTCAGGTGCCAAGCATCCGAATGTAAAACTATATGACCATGGGGATGTTGCAACGTGTGAAAAATGGTCATAAGACACTTTTTTCAGTCCCGTTGTGTTCTGACACAATCTTGTTCCAAGAAGCAGACACCAAACAGAGATAAAAGCAAAACCTTTTAATGCTTCTCTGAGAATTCCGTTAATTCACGGTTAAAAGGCTATTAAAACTAATTGTCTCTGATAATAACGAGCCTTGCCAAGGTTGTGCAAGGCTGCCATGAACACTCGATAAAACTACTAAGAAATATTTCAAATAGGAGTCTCCAAACACAAACCAGGATAGTCCGAACTTCCACAAGACTTTAAATACAAGAACTTCCTGGTTTCCTGCAAAGAATCCCACCTCTGAGGGCTGGCTTTTATCCCTGAAGGGAGGAGCCATCATCTTGCAGTCTTACTCCTGAATCGCCCGTGCTGCTACAGCTGCTCTTTTTCTTCGAGAAGCCCTGTGCACACATGCACTGGGCACAGGCTCCTCGGGGTCCTCTTCCTCACTGCTGCCAGCTTCCATAATCTTCGAAGGCAGCACCCCACTCTCCGATAGTCCTGGCCCCATCCCTGCATCACACGCAGGCCCCTCATCTGAGTCCTCGCTCTCCGAGACCTCAGCCATCCACACCTGATGCTGGCAAACCACAACACGTTGTAACTTTGAATGGTCACAAAGCAAACTGTTGTAACTACCTGTGCTATTTAAAGCAAATTAAGTCTTAGCGCAATGGATGAATTCAACGAATGTTCATGACAAGGACACAGCATACGTATATCAATTTTAAAAATACACATACCGGTATCTCCTTCTTCTCCAACACCATTGGACCAGTGTCTGTTCTCAAACACTCAGCAACTATCTATTTATACTCACATTTGAAGCGCATCTATTCTTTGATTAGGAAAACACGTGGCAAACAAAAAAAAAAAAAACCTGAGNTAGGAAAACACGTGGCAAACAAAAAAAAAAAAAACCTGAGACAAACTATTTGTGGATTTGACAGCCTTTTTTTCTTTTAAGTTGCATTAGGGATCCCTCCCAAGAATTATCTTCTGGACTCTGTCACAACTGCTTTAATGTGCCAATATGATGATTAGGTTTTCTTTATTTCTGATTCCATTCAACCAAATGAGAGAGCAGGTCAACTCCTACGTTGGTGAGTTTGCCAATTGGCCATGCTGACTGGGGATGTGTTCTAACCTAGGCTTCCCCAATAGCACGAAGCCAACTCCTCGTCCCGATAAGACTTTTTTATTTAGTTTACAGTGAATTCTTCTCCAGCAATGTCTCGGCCAACAGACTTGCATGATATTTCACAATTACAAACCTTTATCAGGCTTGGAGAGTTGCCAGGCTGGTATCTTTTAGATGCCACAATAATTAGCAAGAATGCAGGAAGAGATCTTCATCCGAATGAACTAATTGTCTCCTGCAAAACTTCACTCTCCTTTCGCTTCTCTTTTATTCCCTCTGGGAGGGGCCAACCACCATCCACCTGTGGCTTTACTCCCAAGTTGACCCTTGTTCCTTAGCTGTTCCCTTCTCCTGGCAGCTCTGCGCATGTGCACATTAGAACAGGCTCCAGCTGTTCTTCTGCCCCACTGATCTCCAATTCCAAAGGCAGTTGATAACTGTCAGACGGCCTGGGCCCATCTCTGTCTCCAACGCAGAGCCCTTGTTAGAGCCTTCCCCAGACTCCAAGACTGGCACATGTTCCTCCCCAATGTCCTCACTGTCCGAATCTGCTGCCAGCTCCACTGGCCACTGGTGGGCCACAACAGGATGATGGGGGTTATAGTCCAGAGTGCCTGGAGATCATCAGCTTGGGGAAGGCTGAACTGGAGTTCTATAGCAGTACATATTCATTGTTTTTAAAAATCCTCAAAATCGAGAAGAAATTAAGGACAATGTAAGAGCAGGATTGAAGCCATATTGAACTCCAGCCAAATAGAGTAATCAACTAAAATAAGATAAAATTTAATTTAAAAAAATCTGTCGATAGAATATATACACAGAGCAGGATTGTGTTCCTTCTTTAGGCTGTAAAGTGCTGGAAGAGAAAGAACAGAAGCCTCCCAGCATCCCCAAAGAATCTGTTCATGACACAGATAAATGAAATGAAGTCATTAAAAACCAAGGAAACCTTAGACTGGTGATATGTCTAAGGACTATGGATCCCTGGAATAGATATTCATGGCCACTGGAAGGGAGAATACACATTCAGGTAAGTCCTGAGCCCATGAGCATCATGGGTACTAGAACTTCCATTGATAAGTGAGGCAATTATTGAGTGATTTTGCAACATTTTTGCTGCAGTTGTTAAGTGAATCCCCATGATTGTTAATCAAATCATTGAATCTTTAACCCAAGGCTCTTCAAACTTGGCAAGTTTAAGACTTGTGGACTTCAACTCCCAGAATTCCTGAGCTAACATGACTGGAGGAAGAATTCTGGGAGTTGAAGTCCACAAGTCTTAAACTTGCCAAGTTTGAAGCCCTCCTGCTTTAACCAAACACAAGTCCTCCTATTGACTTGTAAGAACCTCCATGAGAAGGTCACAAATGCCCTCCAGACATTGCAACCTTTGTATGGTGCTTGCAGGTTACCAAGCGCCTGGCTTTTGGTCACATGACCACAGTTGTAAGTGTAAGGACAGGTCACAAGTCACTTTTTTCCAGCACCATTGTAACTTGGAATGCTTTTTAAACCAACAGCCATAAGTCGAGCATTATCTGTAACTGCATCAAGCCAGCCAAGCTGTGGGTGGCCCATTACAACCTTCCTTGGAAAGGAATAAAATATGCATGTCATCTCCTGAGCCTTCACACATTTGCTGCAAGTCAAACTCCCTGAAATTCACGGATGTAGAGGCATTAACAGAATAACAAAGTTGGAAGGAACCTGGGTAGTCTTCTAGTCCAACCCCCTGCTTAAGTAGGAGACCCTATACCATTCCAGACAAATGTCTGTCCAATCTCTTCTTAAAAACCTCCAGTGTTGGAGCACCTATAATTCCTGGAGGCAAATTATTCCACTAGTTAATTGTTCTCACTGTAAGGACTTTCTCCCTAGTCCTAAGTTGCTTCTCTCCTTGATTAGTTTCCACCCATTGCTTCTTGTCTTGCCTTCAGCTGCTCTGGAGAATAGATTGACTCCCTCTTCTTTGGGGCAACCCCTCAAATATTGGAACACTGCTGTCATGTCACCCCTAGTCCTTCTTTTCATTAAACCAGACATACCAGTAGTAGGATTCAAAAATCTTTACTACTGGTTCTGTGAGCATGGCTTGGTAGGCGTGGAGTGGCTTGGTGGGCATGGAGTGGTAGATGTGGCAGGGGAAGGATACTGTAAAATCTCTATTCCCTCCACATTTATTTATTTATTTATATTTGATTTGTCAATCACTTACAAGATAATAGATATAAGTATAAACATGAGTAAGAATACAGGAAATAGATACGAATAAATGGGGACAACAGGACAGGGACGGTAGGCATTATGGTGCACTTATACACAACCCTTAGCATCCTTTAACCTTAACATCCCACTAACCTGCTTTCCAGCTCCATTCTCCTGTGCAGGGCAACGAAAGAAGACCTAACCGATCAACTGGGACTCAGGAGGCAGAGAATAGATGGGAGTGGGGCCAGTCAGTGGGGATATTTGCTGGTTCTCTGAACTACTCAAAATTTCTGCTACCAGTTCTACAGAACTGATCAGAACGTGCTGAATACCACATCCAAGACATACCCAATTCCTACCACCGTTCTTCATATGCTTTAGCCTTCAGTCCCTTCATCATCTTTGTTCTTCTTCTCTGTACTCTTTTTAGTCTCAACATTAATATCACATATCTTAGTGTGCTGGCTTCTAGCAAAGGCCATTATGGGTTGAAAATCAGGGGACTTTTCCCACAGCGCAATTACAGTGACTTAATAGCAGTGAACAAGGAACGTCTTTGCAGAAGAAAAGAATATTCCAGCGCTTCCTCCATCATCTGGAGAAATGAGATACTGTGACTGGTACTCAAAGTGAGAGGGAGGAGGGAGGAAAGGAGAGTCAGATCTCACAAGTACAAAATCAATCTAGGAAGTGATGCATCTGATCCGTCAAAGGTCTTCACACATTCTCACTTGGCACATCCCAGGCCTGCCAACTCAACACCCTCTATCCACTGCAACTGTACAGCAGAGGACAAAGACACAGCCTTTTGATAGGATTTTGCAAAGAGATTTATACCGTGACTCCTTTTCAAAATAGCATTAACAATAGACTTTTATACTTCACAGCCCTCTCTAAGTGATTTACAGCAGGAATCCCCAACCCCTGGTTTGTGGGCCGGCATCAGTCCAGAGCATGCCAGAAACTGGTCCGTGCAAACAAGCAAAGCCCCATCCGTGGGATGCAGGTAGCATGTGAAACCACACTCCTCCAGTCTACAGACAAAAATTTCTCCATGGAACCAGTTCCTGGTATCCAAAAAGTTGGGAATAGTGTTGGGATTCAGCTGATTCACACCAGTTCAGGTGAGCTGGTTGTTAAATTACCCACCCACCCCTGCTATATCAAAGTAGATCCTGGGGGCTGTGCTGCCATGGAGAAATGGGCAATGGAGCAGCCGGTGTGAGGGATGGAAAAAGCCACTTTCCCTCTTTCTTCTCCCTGCTCTTTTCCTCCTGCTGGCTGCTCTGTTGCCCGTTTCTCTATTACACTGCAGCATCCAGGATCCTCTTTGATATCAGGGAGTGGGTTAATGACTGGTTCGCCCAGGGTCAGGTTGGCCATCATGGGAGGCTTGTCCCACATGTGCGGCAGAGCTGGAGGATGGGGATGGGGATGGGCCTCACCTCCCACGACAGCCAACCTGGGCAAATTGGTTGTTAAATTATTTGAATCCCACCACTGGATGGGGGACACTGGTTTACTGTGTTAGAGTATTGCCCCCAACAATCTGGATCTTCATTTTACCAACCTCAGAAGGTTAGAAGGCTGAATCAACCTTAAACCAGTCAGGATCGAACTCCTGGCAGTCGGCAGAATGAGCCTGCAATACTGCTTTCTAGCCACTGCGCCACCACATCTTCTAAACTAAAGCACACCCAAAAAACCAGTCAAGGCAATCCTCCCTACACTCTTCAGCTTTGCAAGTTGCTTATTTCAACAAAAAGAGAAGCTTCTGCAAAGTCCAACCTTTGCATTCCTCTTGAGGGAACAAGAACAGAATTGCTGATGCTCTGTCAACCTTCATTCTTTTGGGTCACCATTATTCTGGAGGGATACCAATCTAGGTTAATTGTAATGAGCTGATCTGTACTTTTCTCTTGGCATCGTACAGTAATTGTCATGATTGGGTACTTTCATACACCCAGTACAATTTCCCAGTTAGCTTTTTTTTTTAAAAAAAAATGCAAACCTCTATAACTCCTTTTTCTGGCCCTTGTTGTTGAAATTCTACCAGTACAGAAGGATCTTGGCTTGTGCAAACACAACTCTGCATTTTGCCCTACTGCTGCGTATTTCTAACCAACTACCTAGGGATGAGATTATTAAAGGCAACATGCAAATTAGTCCTGGGGCTTTTTTCTACTTCTCTGAGGCTAATAAGACAAGGGCAAGAATGCTTCCTTCAGGACCACAGCTGGTGAAAGGAGGATTAAACCACCCTTTACAGCCCCAATGAAAAACCAGACACTATTCATGTATTTATTTAACAGATTTCTAGACCACCCAGCAGCCACAGCTTCCTGGTGGGTAAATGAATTCATTAAAAATAGACACACTAATACCAAACATTATAAATAATAAAAGCAAGCAGTGTGAGAGAGATTTTTTTTTAAAAAAAGCCACAAGTACAGATCACAAATAAAGCAAATATAATAAAATGGGCAACAGAGAAAACATTTATTTGCTTAGCAATGGCTTCTGAATATTTTTGGGGAAATGGAGAAATCTTTACATGGGGCTAGAAACTCCCCAATGTATAGCTGTCAGCATTCCAACTAATCAACTCTAAACCATTTAACTTCGAGACAAGTATTCTCTCAAAGTTCCATTTCATTAGTTGTCATATTGGCACATCTGGGGAAAACCTGAATTTGAGAGTTCCAGGTTTTCCCTTCACAAAACAAAATCAAGTCCCCTACACCCATCATCCATCACATTACCCAATCAAACATAGTCCCAAACTGGAGCCATCCATCTGGACACTCCTCTCCAGGTGTAGGGCGACTTGTCCTTGACTCTCTGAGAAAGAGTGTTATTGAATCTAATCTTCCTCCTCTCTATGAAATCCTCCCTTCCCAAATTCCCAGGGCCTGAATGTGGCAACCTCGAAGCTTCCAAGTGAAATATGGCTTCCAAGGCTGACAATATTAAGGGTCAAGTGAGCCTTTTGGGGGCAGGTACTTCCCGAATAGGCCAACCCTATCACAAAGCTCCTTTTTCATGGGGAAATTCACCTTGCTTAGCTCGAGGTAGAACTTGAAGAAGTCTTTCAAGAGAAAGTACTTTCTCCACTGAGATAAGAGCTAAGGATCATAGCTGTGTTTCTAACTGCCTGTAATCCTTTGACTTATGACCACAAATGAGCCCAACACTTCCCTTGCTAAGCAAGAGTGAGTTTTGCCTCATTTTATGATCTTTCCTGCCACAGGGATTCATTGCAGTTATTAAAAAGTTAGTAACACATTTCTTTTTCTTTTCTTTTTTTTGTAATTTTTTTTTGAGATTTCACAAAGAAATACAAATAAAACATCTTTTTTTAAAGTAGCGTGATCCCGGGTTACATTTCTTCGTACAGACACAAATTCAATTTCATGCTCATTTTTATGTTCTATTCCATATCTTATCACTGTTTTACATTTTCTACAT
>BHFT01051177.1:0-15284 GCA_004320025.1 Laticauda laticaudata
ACGCCCCGCCCTGCCTCCCCCTCTGTCGTCCGTCTTGGGCCCCTCCCCTCCCCCGCCCTCGGCCGGCCCTCCCCCCTCCCGGGCCTGCGGTCCGCTCTCTGCGCGCTCTCCTCCCCCCCCCTCTCTGATTTCCTCCTCGGCCCGGCCCCCTGTTGCCTGCCGCCCCGCCCTCCCGCCAGACCCCTCCCCACGTCCCTGCCCACCATTTCCTCCCTGGGCCCCCTACGCGTGCCATCGCGTGCTGCGCCGTTTTCCTCTCCCTTTTCGTCTTTTGCTTCCGCCCCTTTACTTGGTTCCCCTTTTGCCCTTTTCCTCCACGTCCTCCCGTTTGTTACTTCCTCCCGGTTACTCTACTGCTTTCCCCTTGGTTTCCCTTTTTTCCTTCATCCCGTGTTCGCCCCCTTCTGCCCCGGTTCCTGCCTTTGCCCTCTTGGTGGGCTCGTGTGGGCTGGTCGCTGTGGGGCTGGGTCGCTGTGGGCTGGGTCCGCTCGCTGTGCTTGGTGCCCGCTCCGCTGCTCGGCTGGGCCCTCGCCCTGGGTTTGCGGCTGGCGTTCCGTCTCGCGCCCGCCTCTGCGCCGCGCCCTCCGCCCGCCCGGCGCTGCCGGACGCATCCGCTCGGGGCGCGCCTGCGCCGCTCTGGGCCTCGCTGCGCCGGCTCCTACCCTTCTTCTGTAGCGCCCTCCTGGCTCTCTCCCCCCCTTGCCCTCCCTTCCCCTAGCGGGCGCGCCCTGTCCCCTCCCCGCTGCCCCCTCTGCCCTTTACTCTCCTCCTTTCCTCCTGCTCCGCCCCTTTCCCCCCTTCTTCCTGCCTGCTTGGTCCGCCCCTCCCCTCCCTGGGCCCCCTCTCCTCCGTGTGGACCTGCGCCCGGCCATGCCGGCCCCTCCTTCCGCTCTCTCCCTCTCCTGTCTTGCCCGCCCCCGCTCCCGCCTGGGCGTGCCCCCGTGTTTCCGGCGGTTGCCCTGATCTCCCTTCCCGTCCGCTCTTGTTGGGCCTTGCCCTCCCCCGTGTCTCTCCGGTTCCGTGCTTGCCTCCTTCCCCCGGCCTCCCTGTTCCCTTGTTGGGGTCCCCCGCCTGTTCTGTCCCCACGCGACCCCCCCCCCCCCACCCCCCTCGCGGGTGCGCCTGCGCCTTGGTGCCGGCCTGCCGCCCGCTTCCCCGCTGTCCCCTCCCTGGGTGCTGCCTGCCGGTGGGTGCGCCGCCTGGCCCCTGTTGGCCCGGCTCCCGGCTTCTCCCCCCCCGCCTTGCCCTGGCCCGCCTGTCTTGCCGCTCCTCTCTTCCCGGGTGCGGTCCTTGCCCTCCCCTGCTCCCGCGGGTCGTTCTGCGGGCGCCGGCCTCCTCCCCCTGCTGCCGTCGGGCCCCTCTGTGTGTCGTTGGGCTCTGGGCCCCCTGCGCGGTTTCGTTACCGCCCCCCCTTGCGTCCCTGGCATGTCCTCTCGCCCTGCCGCTGCCCCGTTGACTGCCGCCGCCGTTGTCCCTGCCCTTGTCGTCCGCCTCCCCTGGCCCGGCTGCTCTGCCCTTGTTCGTTGCCCGTGGCCCCTGCCCTGGCTGCGCTTTTTCCGGACCCCGTGCCTTCCCCTCTCTGGCTCCCCCGGTGTGGGGCCTTCCCCTCTGCCTCCCTGCTCTGCCCTTTCCCTCCCTCCTCTTTCCGTGGTCCGGCCCTGGCGGCCTTTCCTCCCCTCTTCTCGCTGCTGGCCTGCCCCCTTCTCTGCCCCCTGCCTGCTTCTGTTGTCTGGCCCCCTCCCGGCCTTCCTGCCGTCTGTCTGTGGTCCCCGGGCCCGGTCCGCGTCCGTCCCGGGTCCCGGCTGGCCGGCCGTTGGTGCTCGCTTGGTCCCCTGGGCCCGCCCCCCCTTTGTCCCACCCTGGCTGTGCCTCCTCCTCCGTGCGGGCCTTCCCGCGGTACTTCCTTCCTCCGCTCAACCCTCCCCGCTGTCCCCCGCGTCCCCTTCCGTCCTTCTCCCCCTCCCTCTTTGGCCCCGCCCGCTCTTGGCCGTCTCTTTTCTCTTGCGTCCCCCGGTGCCCCCGTCCTGCCGCGGCTTGGTTCTGGTGTTGCCCTGCCTGGCGGCTCCCGCTGTGCCCTGCTTCTGGTGGCCGCTCCTGCTGCTTGGCCGCGCCCGGCACCGGCTGCGCGGTCTGCCCCCCCCGCTGCTGCCAGCTCGTGCGCTCCCGGTGCTTTCCTCCCCCTTTCTCGCCCCTGTCGGTTTCCCTCGGTGTCCTTCCCTCTCCTCTCCCATCCTCCCGGCTCCTCTCTCCCGCTCCCTCCCCGCTCCGTTTGTCCCTTCTCCTCCCGCTTCCTCCTTGCTCTGTCCGTGCCTTCCCCTGCTGTGTGGCCGTTTCCGCGCCTTCGCTTCCCCCTCTTTCCCTGCTGGCGCGGCTGTGCTTGCGGGGCCTGGCCCGCGCGCCCCCGCGCCCCTCCGCTGTTCCCGGCCTCCCGGCCGTCGCCCGTTTTGTTTCCCTCGATGTCCCCGCGGACTGTCCGCTCGTCCGTGTGCCCGTTCCTGGCGCGCGGTCCCCGTTTTGTGTCGCTCCCCTTTGCGCGCTGCCCTCGCCGCGCCCGCTGTTGCCGGCTCGCGCCTCTGCCGCCGTCTGCCGTCCGTCCCGGCTGCCTCCCGTTTCCCCGGCCTGGCCCCCGCTTTTTGTTCCGTTTTCCCCCCTCTTTGGCCTCCCTTGGTGCCCGTGTGCCCTGGGCTTCACCCTTCCCTCTCCTGTACTTCTTCTCGCCTGCTCGCGCTCCGGTCTCCTGCGCTTTCCCCTCCGCCCCGTTTCTTTTCCCGTTCTCTTCCCGCCCTTCCCTGTTCCCCTGGCCCTGCCCGTCGCTTGTGCCCCGTTTTTCCCCTTCTGCCCTGTTGTCGCCTTCTCGTGGTCCCCTGTGCTCCCCTTTCAGCCCCTTGGCCCTTGCCTCCTCTTTCTGCCCCTTGCCCTGTCCCCTGGGTCCTGGGCCTCCTCTGCTCCCTGCTCTTCTGCTCCGTCCCTGCGGCCTTTTTTTCCCGTTTGCTTTCTCCTGCCCTGCTTCCCTTACCGCCTCCTGCCCCGCCCGCTTGTCCCCTGGGGCCCCTCCTTCCCTGTACCTTCCTCTGTCCCCTCTTTTTTTTGTCTGCCTTGTGGTTGTACCGTCCCGGCCTCCTCCTGTCTTCTCTCCGCGGCCCTCCTCTTGGTTTCTGGCTCTCTCCCCTGGGGCCCGTGGCCGGTGGCCCTCTCCTTTGCCCTTTTTGTTTTTTTTGGTTTTTTTCTGTGGCTTCTCCTCTTCCTGTCTTTTGTTCCCTACTTCCCGCCTTCGCGCCCCTGCTTACCCCTTTACTGTTTTCCCCGCCCTCCCCCTGCCCCTTTTCTTCTCCCGCCTTTTCCTTCCGTGCCCTGCTCCGTCCACGCCTGCTGGGTCTTCTTCTGCCCTTTTCCCCTTTGGCTCCCTCCGCCTCCTTCCCTCTTTCCTGGTGCTCCACCCTCTCCCGCCTTTCGCCACGCTCCCGCGCCCTCTTCCCGATCCTTTGGTCGCTCCTTTTCCCCTTTTCGTGCTCTGTTTTCCTTCTCTGTGGCTGCTTTGCCCTTCCTTCGCCCGTTTCCCTCTTCCCGCCTCCGTTCTCTGCGTGCCCCTCCTCTCTTTTCCTCTTCCGGCTTCTGCCTGCCTGCCCGCCCCTCCACCCCTGTGACCGGCCCGCGCCGGCTGCTTTGTCGCCACGTTTTCTTTCTGTGTCCTTCCCCTTTCTTTGGGGCAGCTGCTGCCCCTGCCGCTTTCCGGTGCCCGACTGTGCCTCCCGCACCCTGGCCCTCCCCCCCACCGGCTGCCCTTGTGTCCCTACCGCTTTACTGTCTTCCCCCGGCTCCCTTGTGCTGGGTTTGCCTTGCTTCCTTTGTTTCCTTGGTATCTTCGTGGTCGCATCTGCTCCCGCCGCTCCCCTCCCGTGCCTGGGCTGCGGCCCGTCTCCTCGCTCCGCGCCGTCCGCTTCCCGCGGCTCCGTCCCGTCTCCGTGCTCGCCCAGCCCGTCTCCCCGCCCTGCCCTGGCGGGCCCGCATCCCTCCCCTTCGTTTCCCACCCCCGCTTCCGTACTGCCCCTCCTTTTGCTCATTGTGCCCCCCCTCTTTCTCTCCTATGCCCCCCTGGCTTCCTCTCTTCATTCAGCGCCCTTCCCTTGGCCCGCCCGCTGCCCACCCGTTTGTCCACCGGCCCCCGCGGCTGCGCCCACGTTTCCATCCCTTGTTCTCGCTCTCCCCCGTGCCCCCCCATTTGCCTCCCAGCGCGGCACCCAACCCGGACCCGGGCGGGGGGCGGCACCGTAGAGGGGCTGGGCCAGTGCTCTCCCCGCCGCCTCGTCCTGGCCGCGCTGGGCGCGGCTGGGCCATCTGCCGGGCTTCCGGGGCCCCCGCGCAGCGGACCGCGCCGCCGCAGCCGGCTCCCCCGCGGCTCCGCGGCTCCCGCGCCCCGCCCTCGCGGCCGCCCGCTGGCTGCAACCGCGTCCCTGCGCCTGCGGGGCGGACCCCTTGCGTCCGCCCCGCGGCTCCCCGGGCCGCCGCTCGCCGCCGTCCCCTTCCGCGGACACGCCCTCTGCCCGCCGCTCCCCGCCCGCCCGCACCCCCGCCAGCCCGCCCCCCCCCTGGGGCCGCCGCGCCCGCCTCTGCCCTCTGCGCCGCCCCTGGCCCGCGGCCCGGGCCCTCTCCCCCTGGTCCCTGCTCTGCTTCTTGCTGGGGCCTCATGCTGCTGGGGCGCCTCCTTTTGGTGCTGGCGCTTGCTGCTGGGCTCCTCCTTGCTGGCCTGCTTCTGGTGCGGTGCTTCTGCTGGTGCTTCCTCTGCTGGCGCTGCTCCTGGTCCTGCTGATCCCCTGCTGGTCTGGCTGGTGCTCCTGGATCCTGCTGGTGCTGCTGGTGCTCCTGGTCCTGCTGGTCTCCTTGGTCCTGCTGCTGCTGCTGGGCCTATTGCCACTCTGCTGGTTGCTGCTCCTGTCCTGCTGGTGCTGCCTGCTGCTGCTGGTCCCTGGTGGTCCTGCTTTTGCTGCTCCCTGTGTTGTTTGGTGCTGCTCGTGGTGGTGGTGTGGCGCGCCGTCTCGCACCTCGCACGCCCCTCTGCTGCGGGCACTATGGCTCCTCCCCGCGGGCGGCCGCGGCCCCGCGTCCCGGGCGAGGCGGCACCTCCTCGAAGCGGCCCTGCGGCTGCCCGGTGCTGCCTGGCTGCAGGTCGACCGAGTCACTCTCTGGCGGCCGTGACCCACCGCTTAGCTCTCGCGACCCCCGCGGCCGCCGGCGGCTTGGCGCGCGCCGGCGGCGCGCCTGGCTACCCTTTGGGCGGGGCTCCTCCGCTGGTGGCAGCCCATGCCCCCCTGGTTCACCGGGCCGCTCCCCTCACCGCCACCTGGCCCGGCCCTCGCGGTTACACCGCTGCTGGCCGAGCGCCCTCCGTGCTGGCCCCCGTGCCGCTTCTTGGCGGGTGCGATTCGCCCCGGAGCACCCCTCCCCCTCTCTCTCCGGCCGCCTGCTGCGCGCCCGTCCTCTTCATTGGCCCCGCGTCCCCCTGTGTCCCCGTGAACGGTATCTGTGGCGCGTCCCCCGACGGCGCCCCCCCGCCCGCTGCCCTCCCTGTGGCGGTCGCGCGTTGGCAGGCCCCTGCTGCCGTGGGCGCCCGGCGCGGGCCCTTCCCCAGCGCCCACCCCCCCTCCCCCCCCCCGCTCCACCCTCCCCCGCCAGCAAGGCCGCGCGGCGCCCGGACAGGGACCACGCCCCCTGTCCTGCCTGGCGCTCCGGGCCCCCCTCCGTCCGCCGCGGTAAGCTCTCCCTCTCTCCCTGGTCACCCCGCCGTCCCTCCTCCCACCGCCGGCCCTTCATCCCCCCTCCCCGCCTCCTGCCCCTGTCGGCTCCCGTCCCCGGTGTTCACGCCGCTCCCTGGTCCTTCTTCCCCCCCCCGCTGCCCCTCTCCCCGTCCGGCCTGCTCTCCCCCCCGTTTGCTGTCCTCCCCTTCCCCGGCCTTTCCCACAAGCCCCTCACCTCCCCGGCTCCGTCTCCCCGCTCCCGTTAGCCCGGCCCCTTCCCGTCCCGCCCGGTCACCTCGACCCCCCGTGCCCCGACTGCACCTGCTGCCCCGCTGCCCCCGCTGCCCCTGCCGCCCCCGCTGCCCCGCCGCCCACGCTCCACCGCTGCACCCGCTGTCCCCCGATTCCCTCGCTCACTGCGCCCGACCTCCCTCACCTGCCCTTCCCTCCCCTCCCCCGCGCAGCTCCGGGCCTCACGCCCGATCTGTCCTCAGGTCTTGGGGCGCCCCCCTGTCCTGGCGGCCGGGGCATCTCCCCCCCCAAGGCCTGAGCCCGCCTCTCTGACCGCTTCCTCCCCCCACCGTCCCCTGGTTGTCCTCTCCGGGGCACGGCCCCATGCCGCCATCCGCCCCGCCCTCCCGCCGCCCCACCTTCCCCCGCCCCTTGGCCCCTTCCCCCCTGAAGCCCGGGCATGCCTCCGCGTGCCCCGCCGCGTGCCCGCCTGGGTGGTCCATCCCACCTACCCTGTTGTCTTTCCTTGCTTTGGCCCCTTGCCTTGGGTCACTTTTCTTTTTCCAGCTTGTTACTTCCTCCCGAACTTCTCTTTTGCTTCCCCCTGCTTCCTTTCCTTTTCATTCCCTCCCGTCTGGTGGCCCTTTGCCCTGGTTTCCGCCCCTTTGCTGCTTGTGGATGGTCACCGGGTCCGCCGTGGGCTGGGCCGGGCTCCCTGTGGATGGGATCATAGCTGTGGGCTGGGCCGGGCTCCCTTGTGGGCTGGGCCAGATTGGTGGGCTGGCTCCGAAGTCCCTTGTGGGCTGGGTCATCGGCTTGTGGGATGGGTTCGGCTCCCTGTGGATGGGTCGCGCTGTGGTACTCGCCTCACCCTCCATTGCCAGCATAGTGGGACTGTATGGTCCAACCCTCCCTGAGTGCCACCTTTTGGCCATTTATTATCATTTAACAATGAATCATGATCCACACATGTCAACATAAACAACTCTTTATTAAATGCCCTGTTCATTGTAGGCCATTCAACCATACAGGCCCAATTCATCAGTGTGATGAGAACAAGGCTTTGGAAAGGAAGCATCCATTAAGCATCTATCATCCTGTCTTGCCACTCCCACTGTCCAGCTGGGGGAAGTTGACTAAAGTGTTTCAGGAAGGTTGCACTACTTTCTTCCCTTCTACAGGAAGCTCCTGTTTGGGGCCTTGCCAACATCCACAGTGGTCCTATGCAGGTTTCGCCCTTGCCTCCATTCACCAGGCTCCATGTCCCCATTGCCGTTGTTTGGAGGTACGCAACGAAGCCCTGTCTGCAACACTGGAAATAGCGGGTGCGCATGAAGAATTTGTGCAAAGGATGCAGCAAAGCTGTCCCATGATCCTCCTGCAACGGTCTCTGGGCTATGCTGCACATGGTGGTGAGAAGTTACCTGGAACCTGTTTTGGCCAGGATGCCAAAGGCGTTCTCCACGCACCCGCCCTTGCCTGGACAGCCTGTTAGTATGAAGATCCTGCCTCCTTCACAGGTGAGGCAATCCTTAGGAGTGTAGGGCTTATGAGGTGGGTTCTGAAGGGAGAAGCATCACCCCACGATGAAGTAGGGCACAATCTTGTGTGGTCGTTGGACAGGGTTTCTGGATCTGGAAGCCCATGTATGAGGTTGCGTTCCAGCCCCCTCCTTGAGGTGACTAGGCATGTATACCTGGGCACTGAAAAGCTGACCTGTTGCCTAAGCATCGATTGTACATGAACTTGGTAAGTCAGCATCGACCATTGGTGAAGAAGATGATGCCTGAAGAAGCCCTTGTAGTTGAAAAATAAATGGACCCTACTTGACTGGAGCTTTGGCAGCCAGCGTGCTCCCCATCTATGGCCTCCAACGGTGTGGGGAAAGTTCCACCTCTGATACCATGCTCTGGCAACTTTCCTTCCAGCCCTTCTTCAGTGGAGGGGCCCACTGGAGGAGCTTCCTCCAGTTAAATTCTTCGATGATGGTCTTGCACGCACTCACTGACCACAATGCTTGAGTGGTGTTGTGGTGGCACACCTCCAGCCCATAACTGGCATGCTGCCCTTACATGGTCCCCTCGAGCCAGGGTAGCACAGAAGTCAGTGCCACCTTGAGCCAGGTTCCAGGCTGGCCGAAGGTTGGTGACTTCTGCTTGGTCAACCTGGGTCTCAGCCGGCTCCACAACTTCGCAAATATGGTGCCTGGAAGGCATTCCTCTATGAAAGTTCTGGAATGCACGGAGTTGTCCTCGTTCCTAAGCTCCAACCATCACTTGCCTATACATCCCGTACTCTGATCTCTTGGCGATCCATCCTCCGACCCACAGACACTTTTTGGCCCCTCCTCCTTTTCTTCACGTAGAATAGGTGAAAGAGCCTGTAGCTTGGCTTCGCACTGTGTAGAAATGAATGGTGGCTACCAAACGGAGGTGTGTGATGATCCATGGGTGGATGATGACTGGATTTGCTGTTGGAAGAGCAAGAGCAAAGATTGAAGGCTGAAAAGGCTGCACCGCAGACAAGAAGGGCGGAGAGAGGCCTGCTGGACTGAAAAAGTGAGATCCAGGTTGAAGTTTCTCTCCCTTTTATAGGAAAATATAGGTTTTTCCGCTAGGCGTCCTTCTTGCATCCTCTAGACATCCTGCAAGACTCCAACAATATCCGAGATAGTTCCCCTCTGTGAATGTTTTTTCCGTTTTAAATGCTTTGTATGTGAGCTGCCAACGCTTTCATCCTTTCTCTGTCCGTGCAACTAATGCTTGGGTGTCTGTCTAGTTTTCGCATTCCTCCGTGGTCCATTTTCTGCTGGAGCGGATGGCGAGTTGCCGTGGAACTGCAGAGCAAAATGCCTAGCGGATCTAGCGGTATGCAATAACAGAATGACGACGGATATAGGAGATGTTCCCCGTATGCGTTGCAGATGCAGAACATCGTCACGTTGGATACATGTTCTGCTGAAAAAGTTTTGAGCAGCTCAAAACTTTTTGAGCGGATGGAACCTCAGTCGACGGATGCTGGACTGATAGAGAGGATCAAAAACGGAGGCAGTGAGTACAGAATGGAAGTATCGCGTTAACCAACGGATGGCAAGTGTTTTTCTTCGTTTTACATCCTCTTTCCATCCATTGGTGCAGTGTGACAGGGGCTTTAGTACCCTTTTCTTTTTCAGGATCCCATCAATTCCATCCAATTATCTCCATCTTTCCTTTCCTCTCAACCCATGACTTCACATTTTTGTATTGTACTTTGATCTTCATTCATATTCTCCACATCATCAAACCACCTCCTTACACACACACACACACACACACACACACAAACACATTCAATCCTCATTCATGCAACGCCACTTTATTCTTCTCCATGTTTCTTCTCCTTTTATTCTACACATTTTTAGGTCGTTCCATTCCCTACAACTTAGTTTTGTTTCTTCTGAGATATACAACTCCCATTTTCATATCACATTGTATTTCCTTATATATTGTCATTTTCAGTTTTCAAGAAATATTAATTTCTCGCTATAGCCTACATAGAAGCAATCACCTCTCTATTAGTGTTTGACTCTTAAAATTTCTCTGTCAATTTCCCCATAAACATTCTGTCAAAGCATATTTTTTGCTCTAATTTTCCACCACTTACATATATAGATAGCCCTTATAATCACAATTGTGATGACAATTTCCAACTTCCAAGCATCAAATTTTCATCATCTGACCATATGAATGGTTCAAAAATTGTAAGTGTAAGGACTGGTTGCAGCTCACTTTTTTCAGTGCCATTCTAAACTTCAAACAGCAGCTAAATGAATCGTGGTTAAGTCAAGTGTGACTCATTCACTGCATTTTATTTATCAAACACAACTGTTGTGATTTTCCACTGATTATTTTTCACAACTTTACACCTCATTACACCGTGGTTTTTATCACTATTAAATATCCCTTAATTGTGTGTCCCTAAATACACAGTATAAATGAATACATAAATCTTATAATTACTTATATTTGCTTTGCACATTAAATGTTTAGGTTCTCATCCTAAACTATATGTTCTCAGACTAAACTATATATATCTGTATACAGCATACAAATATACTCAACAGTATACCCACCTTTTTGCTTCCAACTGTATGTCTAGTTTCACCACAAGCTTTATTAAGCACATTGTTAAGCACATTAAACAACAAAGAGAACATCATAAATTCTATTTTACACCATTCTCATATGAGCATTTTTATTTCAAGCATGTTTTTTACCTTCATCATATACAGTACTCTTTCTATTGCATTCAGTCATCACCTTCAACTTTATATTGTTACAAATAATTCCATAATTTGTGCTTATTCACTTTATTATAGGCTTTCACTCAGTCAACAATGTACAATATACATCCCATATAAAATTCATGTACATCGCAAGTATTTGATGAAGAGTAAACATCCACTCTTTGTACATACTCTGCCTGAAAGTATACTTTACAAATTCTACTCATTGTTACCTCTTGATCTCTTTTGATCACAGTTCTGCCAAATAACTTATCAAGCACATAGCACAAATATAATTTGTAGTTTTAGAATTCAGCTCCCCCCCCCCAACCGTACTATTTTTTTTTTTCAGGGTGAAGGCCAAAATAGCAGCAGAAGAAAAATTGGAATGAATCTAGCCAATAGGACAATCTATTCACATCCCTGCTGAATCTCAATGGGAAGTCTGTGTCTTCAAGTATGAGAAATGCAGTCAGGTTGGGGATATTTTTCCTTCCTTCCTTCCTTCCTTCCTTCCTTCCTTCCTTCCTTCCTTCCTTCCTTCCTTCCTTCCTTCCTTCTTTTCTTTGTCAGTGAATATATCTAATGTTCTCTCCTTCTATTTTTCTCACAACAAAAACCCTGTGAAATAAGTTTTGCTGAAAAATCAGAACACTAAATACAAGTTAGGCAGAAGTGATCTCATAGACAACCCTCACTGTGTCAAGGACCTAGGAGTACTTTTCTCAAATGATATAAGCTCCCGAGCTCACTGTAACAGCATTGCCAAAAAGGCTTTAAGAATTGTTAAACTTATTTTGTGGAGCTTCTTCTCTGGCAACATTGAATTGTTAACCAGGGAATACAAAACTTTTACCACACCAATTCTTGAACATAGTTTATCCACCTGGAATCTGCATTGTATATCGGACATTAGCACAATTGAGCAGGTTCAGAGGTATTTCTTGAGAAAAGCACTCCACTCTTCCACTCACAATAGAATTCCCTATGCCTCCAAGCTTGAAATTTTGGGTATGGACAATCTGGAACTGTGCCGCCTGCAGTCCAATCTAAGCATAGTTTACAAACTGTCTGCTATAACATCTTTCCTGTTCTTCAGCTTCAGCCAAATAATACACAAGCAAACAATCGATACAAACTCAGGATGAATTGCTTCAAACTCAATTGCGGAAAATATGACTTCAACAACAGAATGATCAACACCTGTAATGCTCTATCTGACTGCGTTGGTATAGCTTCAAACCCTCACGGCTTCAATCTCAAATTGTTTACCATGGGCCTCACCCCCATTCCTAAGAAGTCAGTAAAGGGGGCATGCATAAGTGCGCATGTGTGCCTACCATCCCTGTCTTACTGTCCTCATTTCTCTGTATTTACTTCCTTTGTTCATGTTTATGTTCATAGCTATACTTGTTATCTTGTACATGTTTGACAAACAAACAAAATAAAACAAATAAAAGAGTTACCGACCCAAAGTTACCCAGATGGCTTTCATGCCTAAGGCAGAACTAGAACTCACCAGCTCCTGGTTTCTAGCCTGGTACCTTAATCACTAATGATGGGGAAGGCAAGGCTTCAATGTCCACTAAACCTGTAGCAACGTAACTGGTATTCCTGTTTTCACTGGCCTGCCCAAGCATCAGGCTAAACCTCATGAAGAACTTTTATTGCACGTGGCAAATGATTGGGTAGATGTGCTAAAGTGAAACATTTTCTTTGTGTTTTTAAATTAACGAATACAGATTATGTTTGAGCAAGCTTTCTGATCCATCTTTTTTTAAAAA
This sequence comes from Laticauda laticaudata, assembly GCA_004320025.1. Classification (NCBI taxonomy): domain Eukaryota; kingdom Metazoa; phylum Chordata; class Lepidosauria; order Squamata; family Elapidae; genus Laticauda; species Laticauda laticaudata. The sequence continues at coordinate 12,012 of BHFT01051177.1, forward strand.
AAATGTTTAAACCCCATTTGAATTATTGTGAATTCTATCTGGGGATTCAAAAGATCTGGTGAGGAAGAAAGAAGGAAAGGTGGGAGGGGGTGGAGAAGTGAAAAATAAAAGAAGGTAGAGAGAAGTGAATATTTGAAAGTATATGAGAGAGTTTCAGAGAAAGACATTGAGAGGTATTGGAGACAGAGTCTAGGGAGAGAAGCAAAGAAGAAGAAAAGTGACAGACAGGCAAACAGTGGGTGAGAGATAACTAGTTCTGACGTAGTTTCACTATTCACTCAAGTCCCAATAAAAGAAACTCTTGAAATCATCAAAAATAAATACCAACAGGCTAAACACCTCACTGGCAACTAACAGAAACACTGCTTACTCAACACCATATATTCATATACAAAGGACAAAGGTACAGAGCAAATTGGAGGAACCCCTATGGGATCACCACTGTCCCCATCATTTGCAAACCGGTTCATGGAAGAATTCAAATCCAGAGCCCTGGCAATGCTCACTCCACAACCCAAAACTATGGCTAAGATACATCGACGAAACATTTGTGATTTGGCCCATGGAAAGAAAACCTTATAGCAATTCCTCACACACCTAATAACCAAGCAACATACCCCAAAATAAGGTTCACCATGGAAAATGGAAATAAACAAATAACTACATTCCTAGATGTACTAATCCTACAAAAGAACAGATGGCACACTAGGACACACCGATTATACCCAGAAGAAAACACACGCCAACCGGCTACCTAAGATGCCATCCCACCACCACCCAGCACAGATAAATTCTGTGGCAAAACACTAATCACCAGAACCAAACGTCTAGCAGTAAGATCACATATAAAGAGCTGAACTAGCACCCTAACTAAAGTCTACTGACAGCCAACGGCTTCCACAAAACCAGAATCACCAGCTTGATCACAAAAGCACAGCTAAGACAATGAATAGAGACTAGAAGATCAACAGACCTATGGAACATGTCCCTGCCTACATAGAGACTACAACAAATCAGTAGAATACTACACAGGCATCACATTCAAGACTGCCTTCAAACAGACCAAAAAAGATAGCAGTCATCCTTTGAACCCAAAGATAAAATTGACTGAAACCAAGCCATTATGAATCCCCTGGGTGCTTCGTATGGGTCGCCGGCCACATACAGTTGGACAGACTAAGAAGAAGACTATAAGTAACCCGCCTGGGATGGTAACACCAAAATGCAGTAAAAAAAGCTGGAACCACACCTCCTTCACATAGTCCAAACACATGAGCCACAGTCACAGGCGATCAACTTCAATGCACCTAACCCTAGCCACTGTCTATAGAAAACCTCAGGCCACAGAGTCATCAGAGAGCCATGAGAGTTGAAAAAAAGACTGAAAGCAGCAATAGAAGAGGATGATTCCACCAGACTGTTAATCATTTGGAAGCCTGACTCTTCAAATGCAAAGATCTCCACACGACAAGCCAGGCAAAACCTGGGCACCAATACAGACCCGTCCCTCTGATAACCTCCCAGCTCAAACACACCCCAACCAGACACCCAGAGTGATAACCCTAGCTTCCTAATAGGAAACAGCCATCTTTTTACGTGAAGCCCAAGCTGCAGCTGTAAAGCCTTCCAATACAGGAAGCACAGTTGTTGCCAGGACAATCAAAGCCACAAAACAGACAGAGAAACCAGAAACATCAATCAAGCAAACTCCAAACCATAAACGATAGACCAGATTCCCAACCAATTCAGGATGAAGCAAAGCATTTCTGGCTCAACAGTAGGCTACGCCCCATTGTAAAACCTAATGGCTTTAAATAGGCCCTGACCCACATATGAACTCAGTACAGAAGCCTGATGATGGCAGTGAGAGTCTGCTGAAACGTTGCTACAACTTTAAAAGCACAACTCCAATGACGTGGGATAATACCTGAAGGAAACTGAACAGCAAACATATAAGTACCCGTGAAAACTTAAACACACACAGACACACACACACACACACACACACATATATATATATATTTCAAAAAATGATCAATTTAAAAAGAGCAGTCTCACTAATGAGAACATTAGTCTGGGATATGTTTCCCTTTTTCATACAACAATAAATGTAGAAATTGCTTCTCTATAAGATTATTTCTGATATGGTAAGAATATGAAGTTAATTTTCATCTCACTGACACACACACACACACAATTGCAATGTTTTTGTGATATTGCTTTTTCTTAACTCACCTATAAGAATTGACTCTACAGCTTCAAGCATGCCATTTATCTAAATCTTGATAAGTTTATAGAATATAAGAGCCTTCTGAACCATACAGTTTCTATGGAGAAACATCAAGAAACAGTCAGCTAATGTAGACAAACAGCCTTAAACAAATACATATATACATGCATAACATTTTCTAGACTTCCCTCCTCTAATACAAAGCTAGAAAAAGTAAATAAATTGTTGCCTGGCGGATTTTAACAGAAGTTGACACCCACGAATATGTCACATGGCAGTGAAATATTACAATTAAATATACAATTGAAATACCAAATTTTGAAAAAGAGAGAAGCTGCATTAAATGTCAGAAGAAAGTATCGGGTTATCTTCATCTGAGTTCAACAACATGCAATTTGGATAAGAAAAGCTATCGCAAGTTGTGCATCCCAAATTCTTTGGGCAGACATGGAAAACATACAACTTGAGCAGCTCATTATATCAATTATAATAAGTATACCATGTTTTGAATGAGATAAAAAAAACATAATTTTAAAGAGAAGAGATCATTCTGTTATAATCTCACCTTTTTGTCCTGAAATATTTGAATGTAATCTATGGTACTGAAAAACATATTAACATAGACAGACATATGGTCAGATGGATAGAAACTTTTTTTAACAACAATAATCAACAAAGCTTAATTGATATACCTACTGTTTCTGTTGCAATATTGATTCTGAATGAACAGCTCTCGTTCATCTTAGAAATGGTTTCAGCTTCTATTTTCAATCTCTTCTGCTAATTGGGTTTTAGTGAATAAGACATTATCAAAGGTGCATGTGTAATTGTCTTCAGATATCTGCGAATATAGCATTTTTTTTTCTTAAACTACATCAAAACAATGCATACAAGAATAGTCTGGATGTACATCTGGATATAAGTTTTCAATTTATTACCACAGATGGGAATTTCAAGCAAGGCAGTTATTAAAGGCCCTGTCACACTGGCCGATGGATGCAAAATGTTTGTAAAAAGGACACAGCGGACGAGAAAAATGTTCC
>BHFT01051180.1:0-39913 GCA_004320025.1 Laticauda laticaudata
ATTCTATTCTATTCTATTCTATTCTATTCTATTCTATTCTATTCTATTCTATTCTATTCTATTCCATTCTATTCTTAGTTTAAGGGGTTTATTCAGCTTCTCTTTTGGAGCTCACACTATTTTGATTCTTAGATGTTCCCAGTAGTGGAAACAGAAGCTGAGTTGTGAAAAATCTTCAGAACTGCATTATTTATACAACCAGAAGGGAGAAAAGCTCCAGAGGCATTTAGACAATTATTCTAAGGATGTGTTCATGTTATTTCTTAGCAATGGAGATTCCAGAAGAATAGTAACATCCATTTCCATCCAACACTGAAGGACGGCAGCAGCAATTTCAATCAGATTCCAGGCATTAAATTGAGAAAAACTTTTCCCAATGAGTTTGGGGAAAAAAACAACCCTGTCAGTTTCTACCTTATATCTTGGCTTTCCATCATGACCAGAAGAACTTAAGAACTATCATTCTAATCCTTAATTTTTGACAGAACTACTACCACAAATTCATATATACACAAAATACTGCTTTGTAATATCTGGCACCTCACTTGAGTACAAACATGAAATTCTTTGTGATTCAGTTTTTGCATGTTTTCTTGTTAGTTTGGATATTTGGTTTTGCTTCAGAATCAAACCTGTTTCCTTGACTTCCCACAAAGAGAGGGTGTGTGCATCTGATTACCTGGCTGCCTCCTACAAACCATCACATGTAGGGTGGATGCTGCAGCTCAGCAGGCAACCACAGTGTGATGTCAAAAAACAACAACAGTTCCTTCATTCTTAATATAGCCATCCAGATTGAGACACCAGGGTTATCCAGAGCTACCAACTAATAATATTCTGGAAATTTTGACAGGACGACCCATTCAGTTGTCTGATGAGGATAAGCTAAACCACCTTTTTACAATCTTAACTTTTAGATGTGGTGAGATTCTCAGGAGTTCCACCTAGTATCTGGAACAATGAAAGAGGTACAACTTGTCTGAAGGGCCACTGGTTGGGCAAGATAGATTGAAATGATAGGTTTTAAAATGGATAGTTTAAAAGACAAATATTGCTTCTGGTGTGCTTGGAATTTTATATATACATTGAGTTTGTATGTGGGTCAGGCTATCACAGGCTAGCCTCAAATTTGAAACTAACGGCTGTGATAGCCTGACCCACATACGAACTCAATACAGAAGCCTGATGATGGCAGATGAAACTTGCAAGGCTAAACTATACAATGACTGGATAATACCTAAGGGATACGAAAGCACACATTAAGTAACGCGATAAACTTAAAAACAATATATATGCACTGAAAGCCTCCAAACAAAACAAGGTTGCCAAGCCAATCAAAGCACAAAACAATGACAGAAGAACCATAAACACCTAATCATAAACTCAAGTCAGTGAACAACCAGTCCTCTAGCCATTAGATGGACCAGTCCGATTTGAACCAGGAAGCTGTGAGACCACAATCAGCAGAACCTGATGATGGTAAATGAATTCGCTGGAACTTGCTACTTACTTTGTAAGCCTCCAAGACGTGGATAATATCCCGAAGAAGCTGAACAGTACACATGTAATACCGCGAAGCTTAAAAAACAATACTGACTTACGGGGATGAAATAACAGCCAGAAAATAAACTTGAGAAGCTGGAAGTTAAAAGAGAAGGAACTACTATTGAATTACAATTCCTTATGCACTTTAGAGACACCAATGCAACCACCTGTCTTCAAATTACATTTATAACAACCACAGCAGCTACTCAACTTAACCTGAAAAGACAGAGATGGCTTTACTCAGAAGAAGTTCGTCATTAAAGATTCCAATTGGATCAGTTTAAACAAAATTTGCTAGCTCTAAACCTGGAATGAGGCAAACTAAAATCCACCCTACTTTTGGAAAGATAAAAAACTTACATTGAGAGTGAAACTTGAATACACATTATCAAAAGCAAACTCTTAAAGAAATAAAGAAAATTAAACATGAAAAAAAACCCATACAACTCACAACACCTAACCAATTAGTATATAAATTCAACAAAGAACTCACAAAACAGAAACGTTTCATCCAAAGATTCAAATGATGCATAAGACCAAAAAAATCCAACAGAACCTCATATGTGTGTAGAACAGCTACACCGAAATTAAATACAGATAGCTGACAGAATAAAACAAGGTTAACTCCACAACCTTATGCCCTTAAACCACCCAAAAGTAATTTAAAAAAGATAATTACAGCACATAAAAGCCTGAAAATGTAACACACTAATAATCACCAACAGAACAAGCAAATCGCCCACCACTACTAAGGAACACCCAAAAACATGAACAAAATTGACAAGACCTATCCAACACTCCCACATACCAAACCTAATAAACACGACCCACACCAATACTCTACGACGAAAATTACCCAAGAAAAAATTACATAACCAAACCACATAAAGAATATCAACCCAATCACCTCCCAAGAGACAATCTTCATAGAACCCCCCAAAACATCATCCATACCCCCGCCTCCCGAAAAATACACAAAAAGACATAACTTCTCAGACCATAGTACCTCATTAGGACACATATCCAAGCTAGCTAAATATCTGCAAAACAACTTACAGCCCAGCGAACCCCACCCCCCCCCGCAGCCTCATCCTGTACAACCACCAATCTCATGACCACCTCTTAGATATGACCACAAGAATCTACACGTCGAAACAAGAAATGCTGGTTAATTTCGATGTGGTTCACTATCCTCAAGTCGATAAATAATCTTGAACATTACAATAAATACAACCAAACTTAAAGACTCATGGAACAACAGAAACTGCCTAATCCAACACATTTCATATAATACGGACAAAGATACAACAATGAGGAGCCCTATGGGATCAAAACTGTACCTTCATTGCCACAACCTATTCATGAAAATTCGAATCCAAGCGGCTAATGCCCCACAACCCAAAGGCTAGAATACAATCGATGACACATTGTATTGCCCCATGAAAGAAACCTAACATATTTCCTAAACACCTAAACGCACACACCAAAATCAAGTTCACGCATGGAAACAGAACAGGAACAAAATACTACAATTCTTATATGTACAATCTACAAAAACAAGCCACTGGACAACTACCAGATACCAAAAGAAAAAAAAAAAAAAAAAAAAAAAGGAAAAAAAAAAACAAACACCCAACGCTACCTCCAACTGCCTAATCCACCACACAGACAGATAAATCCGTGCTAAAACACAATACTAGAACAAATCTGGCACAAGACAACATAATAAAGAGGAACCTAGCCCGACTAAAATAATTGACAGCCAATGGCTTCCCAACAACAAAATCAAACTTGAATAAAAAAGCACACCAAGACTAACAGAGCTGAAATGAACAGAACTCTGAACAGCTGCATGCCCCCTACATAAGTGGTAACTACAGTTAAAATCAGTAAGACTACATCAGGCATATCATTTTTTAACATTGCCTTCAAAACAGACAAAAATGCAGCCGATCTCCTTAAAAAACACCCAAAGACAAAATGACCTGGAAAAAAATGCATATAACGACGTCCTGTACATATGTCGGCCCATCATTGGACATACCAATAGAGAATAAGTAACCGCTAATAACCAAATGCAGTAAAAAAGCTGGAACCCTCTCACTATCCCAACACTAATAAGGTCAAAACATCCTATGCACAAAACCCTAGCCACATATTAAATCCACCACAAGAACATCAGAGATGCCATAAGAATTGGAAAAAGACCATGACACACAATGATACGAAGACTGATTCCAGCAGACGTCAAAATTGGAAGCTGCACTCTCAAATGAAATATCTCCACATACAATACAGACTAGAGAACTGAGCACAAACAGACCCCTGATCATCCACGACACCTCCCACAGGGCTCCAGGTGAAACTGGCTTCTAATGGATAGCAGTCGTCCTTTAACAGAAGCACCGCACTAAGCATCAACATCAGAACAGAGTGTTCAGCAATCAAATGCACAAACAGACATAAGAAAACAAAAAACACAAATCATCAAACTCAATCAATATACACAGTACCAAACTCCAAGCAATCAGAATATAGCCATCCTTGAATTGAACCAAAAGCTGTATAACCACATCATACAAAAGCTCTGAAGCAGATGAGATTCTGTCTAAGATGCAATATTAAAAGCACTTGAATGATGTGGATAGATACCTGACGCTGACAGCACACTGGAAAGTACCCACGAACTACAAAAAACATTATATATATTATAGTCAGGTTGTGTTCAGTCTTTCCTGTGTAATATAGAGTACTTGCGATGTTTTGGTGAAGTTCCCACCACAATCACAGCTGGTGCTTCAGCTTGGTGCAGTGCAAGCATGTGTGTGGAGCTTTGCTCCGTCTCCTCTATTAGAATATCTGTGGTGGGGGCTAGTGTGCTGGGCTGCTGCCTTAATTGGTGATGGAGGTTATGTGGAATAAGTGCTGTGTGATGGCTTTTGTGATTTTTGTTGGATATCTTTGATCTTGTTTGTAATCTCCTGGGTCGTTCTTTGTAGTGATCTTTTTCCATTTGCTCTCTTGTGTTAAAACGTGGGGTAATGGTGTTGATGCTTTGCAAATTCTTTGTTGTGCTATCCTATGTCTTGCGTTGTATCTCTGGGCAATTGTGTTTTGATCTCTTTCCATTAACCCCCCTTGTTAGTAGTTGGCAATGGGATTATGTCATGACCTTGGAATTTATTTGCTGGGTAGTCCTTGCGGATGATAATCCTGGGTACCATTTGCTGTGTGCAGCTTCTTTGTATTCTTGTGTGTAATTCTGAGTTTCTGATTGAGCTGAGTTGGGTGGGCTGTGAGTAACATTCTGGTTTTGTCTGGCTTCGATTTGGGTCTGGTCTTGTGTTCTGGCGTGTGGTCCCACTTCTTTGTTATGTGCGTCGGGTGGCGAACAGTGGTTAAGCAGCCGTGGTCTGTTTTCTGGTATTTGTGGTCTAGGATTGGCTTGGGCCTTGGACTGATGAGGGGACTTGCGGTGTGTCCCTCGTTGTTTGGGTCTGGTTGTTGTTTCCCTGGCGGATTCTTTGATTTGGTGAGGGTCTATGCTTCCTAGACTGTCTGGTTGGACGAGGTCAATCCTCATGCATGTAGGGTTTTCTCTATCTCGATGGTCCCTGATTATTCTCTGCTGGAATTATTTACAACAGATTCTTTTGTTCCAAATGATCAAAGATATAACGTGAAAAAAGATTCTGCTTTAAAGTTTTGAGTTGTTTCACTGTTCAAGTCCGATAAAAAAAAATTCTTGAATATCAAAAATAAATACCACCACACAAGCACCTCATGGAACTAATAGAACACTGCTTACCAACATATATTTCATATACAAAGGACAAAATACAACAAATTGAAGGAGCCCTATGGGATCCCACTGTCACCTGTCATTGCAAACTGTTCATGGAAGAATTCGAATCCAGAGCCTGGCTAATGCACCCAAACCCAACTATGGCTAGAATACATCTATGACACGTTTGTGATTTGGCCCCATGGAAGAAACATAACATTTCCTAACACACTAAACACACACACCCCAAAATCAAGTTCACCATGAAACGAAAGAAACAAACAACTATCATTCCTAGATCTACTAATCTACAAAAGACAGATGGCAAACTGGGACAACCATATACCAGAAGAAAAACACACACAACGCTACCTAACGCCCAATCAACACACCACCCACCACAGATAAACTCCATACACAAACACTAATTAACCACCAAACTGTAGACCAACATAAAGACTGAACTATGCACCGACTAAAGACTGACAGCTATGGCTTCCACAAAAGCAAATACCAGCTTGATCCACAAAAACAAACTGAGACATAATGAGAACCTAGAAGATGAAACAATCTATGAAACAGCTGTCCTCCGAACACAAGTACTACAAACAAATCATAAAGGCCCGTCCACTGCGACGGAGCAAAAACGTATGCATAAGGACACAGCGGACACAAAATTGGGTGGCTCCATCCGTTTCATCCGCTCCAAAAAGTGGCAAAAATTTGCATAAACAGAACGAAAAAACGAAAAAGACGGACATGGATAGTATATAGCGGGGATGTTAACGGATGTTCATAGAAGCCTAGCGGATGAAAGGGATGGAAGCGGATGACACCTCCGAAGGGTCTAGGGAGAATTCGAAGCGGACACATAGCGAATGGGTGGATGCATAGCGATGAACAGATATGCAGGGCGCCTATAGGAACAAAGGGGATGCGCACAGTTGTATATCAGATGCAAGCGTTCACTGCATCGCGGGTATGTTAATTGCATCAGTCTCTGCGGATATAAAAGGATGCAGCACGCACAGCAGTCAGCATACAGGGAAAGATGTCTGCCAGATACATCTTGCAGGAACATCATGGTTCGGTGAGTCAAGAAGAGGAAGCCTGTGCCTACTTGTCAAGCCCTGGCAAGGTGAAGAAGGCAAGAACAGCATCCCACCCCTGGCACTGACTCTGAAGCTGCTGCTGCTGCTGCTGTGGTGGACCAGCCCCAAGCCCTCAAGCCCTCAAAACCCTGCTGCTGAATGCCCTGCTGCTGTAGCCCCTGAAGGCCTGCTGCTGGATCTGAAGGCTCGAACAATCTCCAGAAGCCTGATGCTGAAGCCCTGAAAGCCCTGCTGAAGCCCTGCCAGAGGAGGAAGGCAAGGAAGAGAAGGAAGAGAGGAAACAGCACATGTTTCGAGGAGCATGAGGATGAGGTGCTGGATGGCTGAGGGAGAACGAGTACCTGTGGAAAGGGCCACAGATTGTATCGGGACACAAGCAAGAAGAACAGGCACTTGGAGAGACAAGGCAGAGAGCTGTACACTCAGAAGTACTCCTTGGATGGTGGAAGCAAATGCACACCTGTATGGCAGCTAACACTCAAGAAAACCGACAGGCCACTGTCAAGCTCACTGACTGGGAATGTACGTCATGGCCAAGTCGTTTCCTGGAGGGTGAGATCCGCCACGAGGAGCAGCCCCTCTGAGACCCTCTCCCTCAGACAGCCCACAGACAGCCAGTCTCTTCCAGCAGGACCAGCTACCCTGTCCAGGCAGTGTCTTCAGAGGGCCCACGGCAGAGACCCCCCGACAGCTGCACTCCCCATGCGGCAACTTGGAGGATCGTCGTGGAGGATGATGCCTCTGCTGTCACAAATGGAGGAAAGCAGCAGCACCAGAGGCCAACCTGCCCACCGCCCCACCCAACTCCAGAGGATGCAGGCAGAGAGGCGAGTGAGGGCCAGGACCACAGTTGGAGATCAGGGACACAATGAAGACCACCACAGAACTTCTCTCTCACTGTCCCATGACAGAGCTTTGGCCGGAACCCTTCATTACTACGTGAGCCAGACCCTGAGGACCTGCCAGGCCCAGTACCAGGTGATGAAGCAGAAGATAACAGCACTTCTGCACAACCCAAGGCACAGCTGAAGCTGCCTCTTCCAGTCCAGGTGCTCTCCACCCTGTGAATCACAGCCTTCACAGCTTTCAACAGCCCTCACTTTCCCAAGGCTATGACTACCAGACTTTCCACAGCAGAAGCAGAACTTCCCAGTCCAGGTCCAGGTTCATCGGATGCCAGTCCTCACCAAGCTGCAGACCAGACAGCCCACTACATTTCTCCTTCTTCCACCCCACAGCGCAAGCCCGTCAATGACAATCTGTCATCAGTATTGGCTGACATCTCAAGTCCTTGATAAGGGCCCTCAACTCACGGGACTGAGTCAGCTCTTGGACAGCTTCCTGAACACACCACACCTTTGTGACCTCGGGGTCAAGCACCCCAATGGCACCAGACCAGCACTCAAGCCAGAACACTCCACAGTCCTGCCACTTAACAGCTGAAGACCATGGACATGATCATAGTGACTGAGAATAGTGTCAGAGACGTGTTGTTACTTGTTAAATTTATCTTTGCTTAAGACACTTTACTTGGTTCATCTTGCTTATGTATACACTCATAAGTTTACTAAGAAAGTTTATCTTGCTTAAACACTTAGTAAAGTTTACTTGGTCATTTGTTTATTTAATAAAGTTATAAGTTTACTAAGAAAGTTAATAGGGTATCTTTGCTTAAGACACTTAGTTTATCTTGGTTCATTTGTTGTTACTTAATGAAGTGTTGTGAAAACTTAAAAAAATGGTTAACCTTGCATGCTTGTGGAATAATAAGGATAGTTGTGGATAAAAACTCCAGGGAAGCATAGTGGGATGTGTATGTCCCACCATTCCAGCGATCCAGAATTATTTCTCCTCTTTTTATAGAAAATATCGTTTGTCCGCTATAAGCCTTCTACATACTCTAGACATACTACAGACATCCTAAATATACGAGATACATCCAGATACAAACATTTTGTCATTTGGAATACTTTATATACGAGATAATATGCTTACATCCTTTCTATTCCATGCTACTAACGTTGTGTAGACGTTCCATGTACTTTCGTTTCCTCCTCTTTCCATTTTCAGCTTCAGCAGATGTGAGTTGGATGGCAGAGGATGCAGTGAGGATACAGTGGACATTTAATGGATATAACGACATAGACGTTTGTTGCCCGATATTGTGCGGAGTACATCGTATGTAGCGGAGAGTTCACTACAAAGTTTTGTGCAGCTCAAAAACTTCTTGCGCAGATGAAAATGCAGTGGACGGATGCTCGACGGACAGAGCGTATAAAACACATAATGCAGTAGTAACACAACGGATGCATAGTGTTTTCCAACGGATGGCAAACTTTTTTTAATGTTTTACATCCTCTTTGCATCCGTAAGTGAGTTGGACGGGCCTTAAGATACCACACAGGCATCACATAAGACTGCTTCAAAACAGAGAGAAAAAATAGCAGCATCCTAGAAACCCAAAGATAAAATTGACCTGGAAAACCAAGCAGAACAACAATACAGAAGCCCTGATGATGACAGATAAGATTCTGCTGAAATGTTGCTACAACTTTTGAACAGCAACTATAATGACGTGGGAAAATACCGACAAAGCCGAATACCATTACATATGTTTTCTGAGGTTTTGCGGGTATTGTATGTGGATTTGGTTTCTCCCGCATAAATTGGAAGTATCTTAGGAACGTTTCGATGAAGTCTCATCATCATCCTCAGGCTTGTTTCTTTGGCTCTGTGCTTCTCAGAGTGACGTGGGCTTGCAGATGCTTCTTCCTTTATAAATGCTAGTGGAATGTGACCTGATTGGTGGGGGCTTGGCTGTGTCTCTATTAGGTGGGGGTTTTCTGTTCAGGTGGGGTTGTTGTCTCAGGTAGTCTTAGTTGCCGGGGATTTGAGCTGTGAGCTGTCATCCTGTTGTTGGCTTCGTGTTCGTGGTTCCATGTGGGTCTTCATGTGGTTGTCATTTTGCTTCATGTATGAGTCAGAGGGGTTTGAAGAGGGTAGTGATGCAGCGCGTACAGCTTCTGGTCCGTGGTGTGCTCATCATGCTGGTGGTGTGAGTTTGCTTCTACGTGGAAGTGTGGTGTAGCATCTGTGTGACCCCGTGTGTGGGTCTGGTGTCCTTCTTCATGTTAGGTACTTGTTTTTAATGAGGTCGTTCCAGAGACTGTAGCAGGAGGTATCATCTTTTTATTCATGCTGTGTGGGCATTTTCTCTCTCTGTGGCTTCTCTGATTATTCTGTTGTTGAAGTGTTCGGTTTGGCGATAGTCTGGTATTTTAAAGTCAATTCATGTCCTGTGGCTTTGAGGTGTTGGACAGGGAAGAGGTCAGTTCTTTTTGATTGAGTCTTGTGTTCTTCAATGCATGCACTAATTCTTCTGTAGTTTTGTCCTATGTATGTGGTGGGCAGGCAGTGCAAGGGATTTCATATACCCTTGGTTTTCTAACTCAATTTTGTCTTTAGGGTTTCTTTGGATGGTGTATATCTTTTCTGTTTGTGCAGAATGCTGTTTAATTGTGTTTTGGAGGATCTGCTGATTTTGTCTGTAGTGCTTTATATTATGGGAGAGGGCTTTGCCGTTTTCTTGTTCTGTTTTGGATTTTGGTTGGGGTTTTTTTTTTGGATTAGTGGGGTAATCTTCTTTCTTGGAATCCATTGGCTGTTAGTACGTTAGTGAGAGTGTGTAGTTCGGTTTTTAAGTTGTTTCATCGGCTAAGCATTTTGTTCGGAGATGAGTGTCTTGGCTACGGAATTGATCTGTGCTGGGTGGTGGTGTGAGAGTGCATGTAGTATAGCGGTTTGTATGTGTTTCTCTGGTAGATGGGTGTCCAGGGAGCCATTGGATTTTTTTGATACTAAGACATCTAGGAAGGGAAGTTGATTGTGGCTTCTGTTTCCATGGTATTCCATGGTGAATTGTATTTTGGGGTGTAGGCTGTTGAGGTGTGTGAGGAAGTTGTTCAGTTTTTCTTTCCTGTGTAGCCAGATTATAAAGGTGTCATCTACGTATTTTAGTCAGTTTGGGTTTGCGATCATATTTTTCTAGAGCTTGTATTTCAAAGTGTTCCATGTAGAGGTTTGCATTAACAGGTGAGAGGGGTGATCCCATGGGTGCTCCTTCTATTTGTTTGTATTACATTATTCCGAGAAGCACAAAGCCAGAGACACAAGCCTGAAGATGATGAATGAGACTTAATTGAAATGTCACCTAGACAGTTCCAATTTTATGCAAGAGAAAACACAAATAACCAAAGATCCATACACACACACACACGCACACACACACAAAAGGCTTTATAGTACATCTGTACATAGTGTTGATGTTCAACTTCTTATTTAGTTCTTCTGTGTCTATTATTTACTGAACAGCTTTCTCAAACTGGCTCCCTTTAGATATCTTGGGTCGAGAATTTTTAGTCTGTATAGCCAATGATATCAGATGAAGGAAAGCTGGATTTGATTAGCAATCAGTTCTGAGGTAGCATTGGGTAAAACTCAGCACATGTCCACATGTCTTTGTCAACCCAAAAATAGTGTTGCTATGTCCAGATACAAAGGGATTTCCTGTTGTTCTAAATCAGCCTTCCCCAAACATCTGTACATGTGAAGAAATATGGATCAACTCCAGAATTCTCAGAAACACTATGCTGGTTGTGGAATTATGGAAGTTTAAATTTCTATATCTGGAAAGCAACCAGTGAAGGGAAACTACTTGAGGTCCTTTTAGGCATCTTTCTGCCATTGCCTCAATTTCATGCTGAAAACAGGAATATCAATGAGGGCAGTAACTAGCAATTAAAATTTTCTGGAAAAAGTGGCAAAACAACTGAAATGAGAGACAAAGGGAGGGGGGGTTAAAGTTTGAAAGACACAAAAACTTGTGGTTGGACATCCTTTCATACTCTGAATGTATACTTTCCAGGTGCATGTATAGAAGTCTGAACCTGGTTTTTTTTCCTCCAATATTTGGTTTTTCCATTAAGCAATAACTCTCTTCCAAAGCCTGAGTAATGCATCTGAAAAGCTTCTGTCTCGTATTTTGGCAAAGAATCTTAGAACGATACTTTATGATATATTGCTGTAAGACAGACTGTGGTTTATTTGGCTTAGTGTTTTGTGTGAACCAAGTCATTTTGACATCTAATCTGCAGTTTATGGCTTATGACTTTTATATGAATAGAGTCAAGACACTGAATCAGCTCATTGGTCCATCCAACTCATAATTATCAACAGTGACTGGAAACTGCTCTCCATGGTTTCAAATACAGGATTTTCCAGTACCACATAGAAATGCCAGGGTTGAAACTCATTGGGAGAGACAAGATATGGAATGAAACCTCCCTTGCTGTAGGTTACTTTCATCACTGAATGGCTATGAGCAAGTATCAAAGTCTTCTCCCAAAAAGTGACTTTTTCCTCTCTCAGATGTTCTCTGCTTTGGGAGAGATGACCTACAAAATATATTGATTCAAAACATTTTGGAAAACAAAAATGAGATCCAACCCTTTTGAACCAGCATCATCCTTATTGAGTATATGCTTGGATTATGTCTCTCAGTCTAAGTTGCCTCAGTAAATCACCACTATATAAAAAGATTATGTAAACATTCCTTTGTGTGCCTCTACTGTGAAAAGAATAAGGATGTCAGCTTTGTTTTTTTATCCCTAAATTTGTCATCTTTATTTTTTCATGTTTTTTTCACTGTTCAGTTTTCTGTATCTGCATTTATTCAAATTCATCAATTCAAGAATGGGCAGGATATAAGGCAATATGTAGTGATTAAATGAACTAGCTTGGACTAGGAAGTCCAATGGGTGAGTTTGGACCATCCACTCTTATATGTGAATGTCTGGTGGGTGAAACACCAAGATTTAATTCAAGCAAGATAAAGTTTCTGTTTATACAGAGATCATCTGGCTATCTTCAAATTCTTAATTTGGGCAGATGGCATGCCTTCTGAAAAAGGAGATAAGCGTTCTTCTGGACTCACAACTATTGTGGCTGGAGGGGGCAGTTCATCTTGACACAGCCAGCAAGGCTGGAGAGGGGGCCCTGGCAACAGTGATTCAACTCTTCAACCCCCATAGCCTAGACTACTACAAAGGGGGCAACCCAAGGTTCATTGGAAGTTGCACTTAGTGAAGAATGCTGATAGGTGGGAGATATTATAGAAATGTCATCCTATATTGACAACATTACACTGGCTGCAATATGCTTCCATGTACAATTCAAAGAGCTATTTTTGACTATTAATGTCCTAAATAGTTTGGCTCCTAAACACTTCCAGGACTGCCTCCAGAACCAATCCATTCTATTTGCTTATTCCAGTTGAGAATATTGAAGAGACTAAGTCAACAAGAGGTAAAGGGATTGGGACCCTAGGACTTAGCTTTTCTTTAGTGGCTTCTAGTTGGTGAAGTACTCTCCTACCAGAGATTATATTGGCAACAATTCTGACAACTTTTGGGAAGGCATCAAGATACGAATTATTCATCAGTTCTTTTGCAAGCTAAAGTTGCCCAGTGTTCAGTTGAATTCACCACATGCATTCAGTTGGTTTTATGTTATTTGGAACCTAAGTTTTGGATTATGTCAATGCTTTTGTTTGTTTTCAATGTTTTGTATTAATGTAAATTGTCAGGAGTTGTGATTTTGATGGTGTGTATGGAAACTGTTCTCAAATATTTCACCTTTAGCACTGAAGGAAAAAGGCAGGGTAAAAGGCAAGACAAATATGAATAAATAGAGCCCAAATATGTATGTATAGGCTTCCATTTCCTATGTTTCCTATGTAGGAAGCATTACATTAGAACAAACTACTAAATGATTACAAATAATGATTATACGAAGAGTTAGTTATGTCCATGTTGTTTTATACATTTGTACATGCATAAATTTAATAAGTAAATAATAAATATGTCCACATGAAATTTTGTGCAAAATCAAATCTGACTTCAGATTCTAAGATTGCAAAAACTGAAATAGGCTGAATCCTATGTTTCCATTATGCTGCCTCTACCATCCTTCAATGCATCTAGTGACATGGATTTTCCAGAGTAACATCCTGCATGTATGAACCACATTTATTTTTGCTCTCTATAGCACAAGTTGACAAAAAAAAATCTACACAAAATCAAATATTGGTGGCAGAACAGAGAAAGTGTTGGGATTTAAAATTTTTTTACTACCAGTTCTGTGGGCGTGGCTTGGTGGGTGTGGCAGGGGAAGGATATTGAAGAATCTCCAGTCAGAGGTGGCATTTGCGGGTTCTCCGAACTACTCAAAATTTCCGCTACCGGTTCTCCAGAACTGGTCATAACCTTCTGAATACTAACTCTGAGATAAAAGGCCTCTGAGATAAAATCTTCACATAGCCTTTACTTTTGAGTGCAGAATAAGAGACTTCTTAGCACAGAATTTGGATTTGTTGGCACAAAATGTGAATTGATTTCTTTTCTCAGAGTTTTGGCACACAGCACTGCTTTATTGTGATGCCTAATTATATTGTTAATGTCACGCACAGCTTAGAAATGGGCTAAGTGTGCCATAATCATTCCATGTGATTATTAGGAGATTATCTTACAGTGAGATTTAATGCATTCAGTTTGACCAACATTCTATTGACTTCCACATTTTTATAGAACCCCCAAGGGGCAGAATTTAAAAAGTAGAGTTCTGGAACATGCAAACCAAAGAGCAAACCTGGTGTTTGGAGGAAATCACACAATCTGAAATTTTCTTTTTCTCATACTACAAAATAAATTGTTTTCTTTTATGAGAAAAATAACCTGTCTTTGCAAACAAATTTGAAATCAATTTAAACTCCAGATTTGAACTGTTTAGTTCGGAAAACACACGAGGTAGACCGGGTTCCAACAACAAAGGCTTTATTCAATCAACAGTCAGAATAGGTGGCTGCAGCCGAGGCTAGCCTTTTATACAGCTGGCCTGCCTGCTTCAGCCTAATGACAATCTCTTGAATTTGCCGCCTTTCAGCAGCTCCTTGGATTGGTTCCTAGTGAACCAATCCACTTCTTACTTTACTGGCCAATCAGAAGTGTCTAGTCTAGAGTCAACCATTTACATATAGAACACCCTCCCCTCTTAGTTCAGTCCTACGTAAGTTACATAGTCACGCAGGGTAGGTGGCTTCTCCCAGACTCGATTTGACTTGCGCGTCATGGTCTTAGCGAAGACTTCGACCGGTTCGGATGGGGCTGCTTGTGTCTTCCCGATCTCATCTGGAACTGTCTGGAAGGTGAGTCAGCCATTTTACCGCCGCCTGAGTTGCTTAGGCTGGCGGTTTTGCCGCTCCCACCCGTTTCATTGGGCAGTTGAGCTGCCTGCTGGCCCCTTTCGATGGGCTCTTCCCGCAAGTCTCTTCAACAGTGAGTCTTTATTGCTCTTTTTGCTTGTACAATTCGTTGTTTTGGTTTTAAACGTTCTTTATTAAACTTCTCGCCTTTCCCCCCCCACCCTGGTTTGTGATTTGTCGGCGACTGGTTGTGTGTCTGTTGTCTTTCTATTATTGGATCGAAGCTGGTCTATGTGCCGCTTCCACTCCCTGCCATCGATTTCTACCGTTAAACGTAGGATTTGGGGCCTGATGACTTGGGTAATTTTTCCTTGTACCCATACCGCTTCACCTGTGAAGTCTTTGCGTATTACCAAGTCACCTATTTCGAATTGCCTAAACCTTGGAGGAATCGGGGGGTTTCTGGGGTAAAATTTGGTGTAGTCTGTCAGTGTGATCGTAATTTTCGCCCCATAAGTAATTCCGCGGGGACTTGTTAGTTATTGTACTGGGCGTTATGTGCTGGAGTGTGAGTAAACAGTTTACTTTTTGTTGGACATCCTGTGTCCATTCTTTCTAGCCCTTCTTTTGTAAACCGGACCATTCTCTCAGCTCTGCCATTTGCAGCCGGATGGGCCGGCGCGTTAGGGCATGTCTAGACCCAGAGGGGGCTAGGTATTGCTCGAATTGTAAGCTTGTTAGTTGTGTCCATTGTCCGAGACAAGAACGTCCGGTAGACCGTGGTGGTGCGAAAGGTCGTCTAATTCTTTATTAGCGTTTCTGTTGTCGTTGATGGCATGATTTTTACTTCAAGCCAATTTGAGTAGGCATCGACAACCAGAAAGTATGCCCCTTGGTTGGACCTGCGAAGTCTAGTCATGAAATTCTTGACCACGATCCCCTAAGGGGTCTCCCAGTCCTTGATGGGTGCTTTTGGTGGGGACGGTCTGATTCCTGGCATTTATGGCAAGAGCTTTACCCAATACTCTATGTCTTTATCAATACCTGCCACCACACATAGCTCCTGGCCAGGCTTTTCATCTTAACCATTCCAGGGTGACCTTCGTGCAATAACCCTAGTACCCTGGGCTGCAACTTGGTTGGATGACCACCCGATCTCCCCACAACAAACACCCCTTTTGAATGAAAAGTTCAGTCTGTCTGGACCGGAAGGGTTTAAAAGTGTTCAGTTTTTTGGGTCTCCAGCCAGCCTTTACCTACCCAGCCAAGAACACGGGCAGCCAACGAGTCTTTAGCGGTGGCTCTTGCGACATCATAGGCAGAGATGGGTAGATCGGACAAGTCTCTATTTGCAGCGAATGTCATTGCTGGTGCCGGTCTTCATCAGTGTTGGTAAGGGTGCTCTGCTCAAAGCGTCCGCATGGGAATTTGTTTCCTGGGCGAGTGTCAGAGTATAGGAATAGGCTGCAAGAACTCTGACCATCTAGACATTCTTGGTGACAGTATGTTAGGCGTCGGCTTGTTTCCCGCCAAAATTCCCATCAGTGGTTTGTATCCGTTATAATTTGAAAAACCCGCCCGTACAGATATTCGTGAAGCGTTTTACTCCAGCGACTATTGCTAGGGCTTCCCTGTCCAGTTGACTGTAATTTCGCTCAGTCTTGACAGAGTCCTAGAATAATATGCGACGGGTTGCTTCTCTGCCATCAGGAAGTTGGTGGCTCAGGACGGCACCTACTCAAATGGTGAAGCTCGCAGTCACTCTTAAGGGCAGTGTGTTGCTAAATTGGATAAGAACGTTTGTTGACGTTAGCAACTTTTTAATATTTGGAAAGCATTCCTTCTTTGCTACCCCACGTCCAGTTTGCCTTTTTATCTAAGAGGCGGTGTAACGTTCAGCTATAGCCACCTTGTTGCAGAAATACATGATAAAAATTAATAAGTCCTAAAAAGGCTTGCAGTTCTGTTTAATTCTCGGTTCAGGTGCTTCTTGGATTGCCTTAATTTTTTATCTGTGGGGTGATGCCCTCACCGTCTATTGATGTAGTCAAGAATTCAAACACTTTTTTTCATTAGGCAGCATTTTTCTTCTTTTTACCTTGAGGGCCAGATTCCCCAAATTTTTTTTTACTTCTTTGAGTCTTTTCCTTAATTTGAGTCTCATCTCTGCCGAGATTAGGACATCGATTGAAATAGGGAACTGACTCCCTGTATGCCATTAAGGAGACGTTCAATCAAACTTTGGAAAACGCCCGGTGCCACGCTTACTCCAAATTGGAGTCAGTGGCATTTGAATGCGCCCTTGTGTGTTGACTATAGTTTGCGCTTCTTGCTGTTTCTGGTCCACTGGGAGTTGCTGTAGGCTTGCGCCAAAGTCCAGTTTAGCAAAAACTTGCCCTTGCAGAGAGTGAAGCAAATGTTGGACTGACTGCACCGTGTATGCGCTTGGTTGTAAAGCGTGGTTCAGGGTAGCCTTATAGTCACCACAGATTCTAATGACCCTCAGGTTTTATGGGGTGTAACAATAGGCTTTCCCATTTGGCATGGTCCACAGGTTCCAACACCCCCTGGGCTATTAGCTGTGTCGAGTTGTTCCTCTATCTTGCCTTATAGCGCAAAGGAACTCGCCTGTCTTTTAATCTTCTTGGCTATTTGGGGATCTTAGGCTAAAAGAAATGGGGTTTCCCGATACGTTGTCCCAGTGAGCCGTCAAAACGTCTTGGAATTCACGGATGAGGTCATCTTCCCAACCGTTGTTGTAGTCACTCGATCGATCCCTCTCATCCCGATGCCCAAGAGGTGCGAACTCATCGATGCCCAGGAGGCTCGGTCCATTCTTCGGCTACATCGTATGTGTAGCGGCAGTCTTTTGACATGTTGCTTATAGGTGACACAAAACATTGTCCCATGCCAACTACAGGGATTCGGTTCCCTGATAGTTTTGAGAGTCAAAGGTTAGTTTGCGCAATGTTGTGATTGATTGCTCTGGACTATGTTATTTTAATTGTATCCCAAGACACCATCGAAAGGAAGACCCGGAGGTCCACTTCCATCTTACAGGGCTTCCCTTCGATTGTTACAGTCACTTAACCTTCTTGTTCGCCACTTCCGGTCTGAGCGCTTTCTATAGTGACGTTTGGTGTGTATTGGCTCATTTCTCTTGTTGCCACTTTCTCTCCGCTCGTTTAGGGCTCGGCTCGTGTTGGGGAATTCTGCGTCTCATGGGGCTGTAGCTTTCTTGTTTCTGCAGACTTTCTCTATGTGCCCACGTTTTTTAACGTACCTGCAGATAGCATCGAGAAATCTGCATTCGGCTCAGGGCATGGTTCCTCCGCAGCCAGCACTTCCCGCCAATTTCTTCTTTCGCGCTCTTTTTTATTTGCGAGAAGACGGGTGGACCTAGTCGTCTTCCTTCGCTCGATTCGGTTTCCTCTCTCAACTCTTCGAAGTGGGTGTGGTGGGTAGGCTGCTTTCTTTCTCTAGCTGGGGTGTTCGTTCACCATTTGTGTCATTTTCTTCATTGTGACCGCCAAGATTTCTTTGCGGCTTCCGGCGGCCATGGCTTCCGCGATTGCTTCGGTCACAGTGATGTTGGCTTGTTAGTAGTTTACTTTGCCGCGTAGTGTCTCTAAGCCCCAACACCACGCGATTCCCTCATCGCTTCGTCGATATTCAGGAAGTCACACTCACCCCCTATTTGTCTTAGAGCAGCCACGAAATCGGCGACCGTCTCCCCTTCTCGCTGGTCTCTGCGTAGAACTCATGCCGCTTTATTAGATTTGACATACCGGAGTGTAGTGTGCTTTGAGGATTCTTTGTAGTTCAGGCCACGTTAGTTGCTTAACGTCTCGGGGCTTCGCAAGGGCTTTTTGCCATTTTGAACACCGTTGGTCCGCGAATGGGTGAGGAATACAGCTCGCTTGCGTTGTTCTGGATGTCATCCATTGCATTGCTCTCCAGAATACATTTGGAAGCGATCTGTATATGACTCCCAATCCTCTTCGTTAGGATGAAGGGTGGGGTGGTGCTTGTTTCCAGACATTCTCTGCTGGCGGTCTGGCTTCTTATCACCGCGTGCAGGTTTCGCTTCAGGACGATCCCACCTTCGTCGCCAGTGTTTGTTTGGAAAAACCACGAGGTAGACCGCGGTGTCAACAACAAAGGCTTTATCAATCAACAGTCAGAATAGGTAAAACTTTGGCTGCAGCCGAGGCTAGCCTTTTATACAGGCTGGCCTGCCTGCTTTCAGCCTATGACAATCTCTTGAATTTACCGCCTTTCAGCAGCTCCTTGGATTGTGTTCCTAAGTGAACCAATCCCAATCCACTTCTTACTTTACTGGGCCAATCAGAAGTGTAGTCTAGGAGTCAACCATTTACATATAGAACATGAACTACGAAAAAGAATGGCCAATATGCATGACATGATTTGTCTGACAGATTTTTTAAACAGGTCTGAATCTAGTTCTCATCAATGTTCATTCTGTTTTAAATTAATAAAACCATACAAGCTTATTGAAAGAAAAAAGTGGGTGACTATCAGCAATATGTCAGGGAAACATCTGCTTGCTTATTCTCAATCTGAAGAACAGCAGTTACAACAAAAGTCACTCACAACACTAGATTCCATAGTCAATACTTGCACTGCAATTAGATGTACTTGGGTGGAGTCCAGATGCATCAGATAGCATGTCACATTATCATAATCCCCCCCAGACCAATAGGAAGGCATCAAGTTGGGAATGGCTTAGCTTTCCATGATATTTCTCCTCCTCCTCCTCCTCCTCCTCCTCCTCCTCCTCCTCCTCCTCTCCTCTCCTCCTCCTCCTCCTCCTCCTCCTCCTCCTCCTCCCTCCCTCCTCTTCCTCCTCGTATCTGTATTGGTGTTTGGCAAATTTCAATGCCACTTGCTTTTTTTTTTTCTGGATGTTCTTGTCCAAAACATGAACATTTTATTTTTGCCAAACTAGATACCTACTTCTTACAGAACTGCATTTCCTTTGAATTTAATAATTGAAATAATTGATATTTCTCATTGCAAAAATATGTTTTCTCTTCTTTATGTCACTGTTCTTTGAAGAGCAACTCATTTCATACCCATTGAACTCATAACATTGTAAGTTTTTTACACGTTCTCTTTATCAAAGGCTTCTGTTCTTCTGTCTGTTTTGGTGACTGTCATAATTCTGCTCCATACAAAATGTCTATCAAGACATAAAACTCTACAGTCTGCCAACTAAGTTTTAATCTTAACACCTGACAGTAAATACATTAACTTACTTTTTGAAAAGAACATATTTCTTGTTCAATCCTGCTCCTTTTTTTCCATGCTATGAATTCATCTATCACTCAGAATAAAGCCTAGGTATTAATGGCACCCTCAGTGGTTAATTTCCTGCTAGTATAATATTTGGTTCAGGGATTTTATGTTAACTGATATCTATTATTTTTTTTATCTTTTGATTTATTTTTAGCCCCTAAGGTTTATTCAATTGGAGTAAATCATGAATTTTATTTGCTACTGGGATGGTGTCATCTGTATAATGTTTTGTTATTGCAGCTTTAATATTTGTACCTTCTTGATATTTGTCTAAAGATTTTTTGAAAATGATTTCAATATATATATTATACAGCAAAGGAAATAATACTTATCCTTGCCATGTTGTACATAATATTTGAAATTGTTTTGTTGTTAAACATGAAATTGTTTTGTTGTTGATAAACATCCACATTCACATCCCTAAAATGTTCTACTAGGTTTTGTATTGTAAAAAGGGGATCTTTGATAACTATTCCATTACCTTAATCCAAACTGGATTAAGTTTCATAGTTTGGATAAATAGATTCATAGTTTGGATAAATCCTATTGTGGAATGTTTAAAGAAATATGTACAAAACATGATTCCTCAAACTGAGTGTTTGGTGTTAGTTGTAGGTCATCTTAGTCCTTTAGTTTTAATATTTCTCCATTTTCCATAGTGATATTCTTTTCATAGAATCATAGAGTTGAAAGGTTCCTAGTTCAACCTCCTGCCCAGGGCAGTTTACCTCAGACAAATAGCTGTATCCAACCTTTATTTTAAAACCTCCAGTGGTAAAACACCTGCAATTCTAGGAAGTAGGCTATTCTATGGAAATAAGAAGTAAGACAGCTTGGAAAGTATTACTTATTTCAAATTTGGATCTCTATCTGTCTCTAGTAAAGCTTCTACCCATTGGTTTTGTAATACCCCTAGGTATTACAGAGAATAATTCTCTTCTCTGTGACAACAGTTTAAAAATTGGAAGATTCCTAGTATGTCTCCCCTTAGCCTTTTCTTCTTTAAGATAAACATATCCAGATTTTAAACAATTTCTCCAAACTACTCAGCATCTTTGTGCTCTGCACTGTTTCCAGTTCCTCAGCATTCTTTTATTGTGATAACCAAAACTGGAGATAGTATTCCAGGTGTAATGTCACCAGTAGAGCATGAAGTGGAACTATCACTTCTTATGATCTTGACATTGAGCTTCTGTTGACCCAGCCCAGGATTGCAGTGGCTCTTTTGGCATGATTCTCACCAATTTATCATGATCAGAACTTATATCAGCTCCTGGGTATGTGTTTCCACCCCATACACTAAATCTTTTAAAATGAGAATATAAACAATTTGATTTTTGACTATAGGTGTTCATGCATTTGCCGGTAATATGCTAGTATAGTTTCCTAGACGTTAATGTACAGTTTATTGATAATTACATATTGTTCTCCACATAATTATATCAGAGAGTCACTTCTTTCACTTCTAATGTTTAGCAATATAAGGTCTTCATATTTTCTCCTTATGGCAGGGGGATCAAAAGCATGGGGTGGGTGGGAGAAATATCAAGGTTAGCAGCCTTTACTGTGCAATCAAATACATGTTAATTGTTACTCGCTGTCTGACAACCATATGAATGGTAGGCAATCTCATATTATATTTCCTCCTGTTAGTAAAAAAAATAGCAAATCACCCTTGAGTTTTATTAAAGTGAGTTGTGGTCAGAGTTTATATGCCAGAAAGTAGTAAAAGAATGTCTGGCTTTGGATGGAAAAGTGAATAGATGTGGCTGAGGGCAAAGATTCATGCTGGAAGAAAAAGGAATTCCAGTAATTTTTAAAAGTAACTTAACAAGGTCTGATGGCAGCATTAGGTGAGTAACACAGTTTTACACTTGGCTATTGCTATTATTAATAATAAATGATGCCTTTGGAAATGTGATGCTTAAAGGAGACTCTCATCCTACTGGATAATCTAGCCTAGGATAATCTAGCCTAATCTAGCCCTAGACCCTCATCCTACTGGATAATCTAGTTAAGAAGATTATATATTGACACTCTATTTTTCATTCTGGGCTGCTGTGAAAAGCAGCTTTGTCTTTGTAAATAAAGTCAATAGGTGGCACTGCTGTTCAGATTAGCATTTCAGCATTTAATGAAATGACAAAGGTTTTTCTTTTTTTAGAATTCATTGTCCTGTAATCATTTATTTGGAGTAAGACCTATTGGATTCAATGGGATTTTCTTTTGATCAGTCATGTCTATGATTATATTGCACCAGAGGTAGTATTCAGCAGATTCTGACCAATTCTGGAGCAGAATTTTTGAGTAGTTCAGAGAACTGGCAAATACCACCTCTGACTGGAGATTTTACAGTATCCTTCCCCTGCCACGCCCACCAAGCCATGCCCACAGAACCGGTAGTAAAAAAATTTGAATCCCACCACTATATTGTACCTCTGGGGCAGTGTGTGTGTGTGTGTGTGTGTGTGTGTGTGTGTGTGTGTGTGTGTGTAAAATCCTATTCCTGGATAGTAACTTGGATAATTCTGCAACTGTTTTTGCTGTCTTCTCTGATGTGGGTGCTTGACCATTTTCTGTTATGAGTTGTTAATTTTAACATTATTTTAAAAAATATTTTCTAAACCATCTGAAATTACAGCTGTGACTGAGGTAATCCATAATTTTGATTAAGTTAAATAATTTAATAAAGAACCTCATCTTGTAGCTATTTTTCTGTGGCTGTCAGCTGTCATCTTATTCTTGCTTTTGCTTGGTGACAATCTGCCACAAACTCTGGGAAAGATGGGATGGGAGGGTGGATACTTTGGAGGAGAGAAAACAAAAGCAACTGCTGTATCTCTTCCAGATGTTTCCTCAAGATCAACTGGCTGAGAGAATAAGGCAGCTGCATACCAACCTACACTTGAAGGGACCATTCAGAAAATATCTTGCCTGAACCTGATTGGTCAGCAATGGGAGGCCACAAAGGAAGGGAAAAGTTGATTTTGGTGCACGGTTCTCAGTTTTGGCTATGTTTCATTGTAATTCATTTGACTTGTATTAAAACTATTCCTTTACCAACGAATGGCACCAAGGATATTTTTTACTTAGTTGTTTAAGCAGTAGTGGGTCTGACAGTGGTACACATCTATTTCCATTCATAGGTACTCCTGTTCTAGGACATGCATTCATACAGCATGCTACACTCAAGAGTGTTTGGAGGCACCAGTAGATGGAGATGGGTCAATGAAATGTAAATGGAGCTTGCAACTGTGCACAATTAAAGTTCCACCTGTTAACACTGTTAAAGTATTGGACTTGCTGCACGTGTACACATGTCCTCAACTAATAAGGATTCATTTAGTGACTATTCAAAGTTATAGCAGCACTGGTAAAGTGATTTATGAACATTTTTCACACTTATGATCATTGCAGCATTTCCACTAACACATGATCAAAATTCAGTTGCTTGGCAATTGATTCATATTTATGATGGTTGCAATATCCCAGGAGTCGTGTGATTGCCTTTTGCGATTTTCTGACACACAAAGCCAGATTCATTTCATAACTGTTACTAACTCAATAACTGCAGTGATTCACTTAAATGTGGCAAGCAAGTTTGTAAAATGAAGCAAAACTCACTTAACAACTCTTGTTTAGCAACAGAAATCTTAAGCCCCTGTCACACTGCACCAACGGATGCAAAGAGGATGTAAAACGGACAAAAAAAGCTTGCCCCATTCGGTTGTTAACGCGATGTACTCACTGCCTCCGTTTTGCTTCCTCTCTATCCGTCCACATCCATTTATTGACATTTCAATTCACTTAAAAAGTTTTGAGCTGCTCAAAAACTGTTTGCGAAGAAAATGTATCCAATCCATCCGTTCTTGCATCCCGCTCCGCATCCGCTCCGCTCCGTTCTGCAGCCATTACGATCCACTATATCCGCTAGGCATCGCTGCGCATACCGCCCAACTCGCATACCGCTCAGACGCAGGGAGGAAGCGGAACGGAAGCAGAACGGATGCAGAATGGCTGCTAGCGGATGCAAGCATGGAATCAAAAGCATGAAAAACAGAAAAAACGTCCGCAGAGGGGACCTTTGGATATTTAAGGTATGTCTAGAGGATGCCTAGAGGATGACAAAGGGACACCTATACTGCCTATAAAAAGGGGGAGCACACATCTGGATCTCACTTTCAAGACCAGCAGCCCTGCTGCAGACCTCTGCAGCTCTATCTGACTCTTGGCTCTTCCACAGCATCACGTCATGTCCACCGTGGATCGTAACACAGTCCTTTTGGCAGCCACCATCCTTCTGCAACAGTGCGAAGCCATCTACAGGCTCTGTGAAACTCTAACTACGGAAAGAAAGGGCGGCAAGAAGCGTCTGGGTATGAAAGATGGATCCCAGAAGAACAAGCAGGACAGACTGTACAAACAAGCTGATGGTGGAGCTCAGGAACAAAGACACTCGGGCATTCCAGAACTTCATGAGGATGCCTCAGCCATGTTTGACGAAGTTGTGCAGCGGCTGACACCCAGGTTGACCAAGGCAAACACCAACTTCCAGCCCAGCCTGGTAACCTGGGCTCAAGGTGGCACTCAAACTAGCACCAACCTGGCCTCAGGGACCATCTACAGGAGCATGCAGTATGTGCTGGAGGGTGCCACCCAACACCATCAGCATTGTGGTCAGAGAAGTGGTGCAGGCCATCATCGAAGAATACAAGGAGGAGCTCCTCCAGTCTGCCCTCCCACTGAAGAAGGCTGGAAGAAAGTTGCAGAGCAGTGGTATCAAAGTGGAAATTTCCCCACACCGTTGGAGCCAATAGATGGCAAGCACGTGGCCCTGCAAAGCGCCAGCCAAGTCGGGGTCCACTTATTTCAATTACAAGGCTTCTTCGAGCACTCATCCTCTTCGCCATGGTCGATGCGACTACAAGTTCATGTACATCGATGTTCAGGCAACGGTTCAGCTTCAAGATGCCCAGGTATACAACGCAGTCACCTCAGGAGGGGCTGGAAGCAACCTCATCTGGGCTTCCCAGATCCAGAACCCCTGCCCAACGACACATAAGATGTGCCTACTTCATAGTCGGTGATGACGCCTTCTCCCTCAGAACCTACCTCATGAAGGCCTACACTTCCAGACTCCTTACCCCATGAAGAGAGGATCTTAACTACAGGCTGTCCAGGGCAAAGCGGGGTGGTGAGAACGCCTTTGGCATCCTGGCCAACAGGTTCCAGGTACTTTCTCACACCATGCGCATCGCCCAGAGACTGTGAGGAGGATCATGGAAGCTTGCTGCATCCTGCAACAATCTCATGCGCACACCGCTACGCCAGTTTTGCAGAACAGGTTCGTGGACCTCCAACAAGCAATAGGACATGGAGCCTGGGGGAATGGAGGCAAGGAATAAACCTGATAGACACTGAGGATGTGCAAGGCCCAACAGAGCTTCACGTGAGGAGAAGCAGCGACCTCCGTAAACACTGGTGCAACTCCCCAGCTGGAGGCAGTGGAGTGGCGAGACAGGATTAATGGATGATTAATGGATGCTTCTTCAGCCTGTCTCATGACACTGATTGATATTGGGCCATGTATGTTGGGTGGGCCTAGAATGAACAGGGCATTTAATAAACAGTTGTGTTTATGTTGAAATGTGTGGATGAAATGATTACATTAATATTGATAATGAAGGGCCATAGGTGTGGCCACCTGGAGGGTGGACCATACAGTCCCACTATGCTTGCACTGGAGGTTTATCTATCCACAGCTATTACCCATCCCAAAGGTACCCTCCCATTCCACTGCTATCTTAACCCATCCCACAAGCATGCAAAGGCTTAAACGCATTTCTAAAAGTTTTCCAGCAAAGACTTTAATTAAAAAAAAAGAATGAAGCAAGTGTGTGAATCAAATATAGACTTTATTACACAGAAGCTATAAAACAAAAATTGAGTCTCTGGCACCTCCTCTTGGTGGCTCAGTCTCAGGGGTGAAGGGTCCAGGTGCTGTGGAGGTGGCTGGTGCTGGAGTTGCTTGTCATCAGCGCTCCTCCAAAACAGAAAGGAGAAGAAGCCCCAGCCCAGAAGAGGAGCCGTGCTGCAGAAGCCCAGCAGAACCAGAGTGAGGGCCAGGGGGCGGGATGGTAGCCCTGTCCCTCTTGCCAGGGCTGGCAGCAGATGGCTGAGGCTTGCTGTGCTTTTCAGCATGGTTGTGGGGTTGCTAGCTGGCAGGGAGGCTGGCAGGAACCAAGCTGGCAGGAAGGCTGGCAGGGAGGCAGTCACCAAGGCTGGCAGGGAGGCTGGCAGGGAGGACAGGCACCAAGGCTGGCAGGCAGGCAGGCACCAAGGCTGGCAGGAAGGCTGGCTGGCAGGCAAGGCAGGCAGGCACCAAGGCTGGCAGGCAGACTGGCTGGCAAGCAAGGCTGGCAGGCAGGCAGACAGCAAGGCTGGCAGGGAGGCTGGCAGCAAGGCTTGCAGGCAGACATGCAGGCAGACAGGCAAGGCAGTTGATGTGTCTGAAAGCAGGTCTTTCCTCTGAATGGCGACCTGCTTTCCGAGCTGCTTCCGTTATATCCGCGGGGCTGATGCAATGCATCCTCCCGCATGCGCAATTAACGCTCGGCATCCGCTAGGCTTCCGCTGTGCTTTCCCGCTCTGTATCCGCTTCATCGCTGTGCATCCGCTCTGCATTCCGCTGTATCTATTCCCGCATGCCGCTTTGCTGAGGTCCCCCAGGAAGCCTAGCGGATGTGCCATCCCCTCCCATCCGCTGGGCTTCCGTTCCACAATCCGCTTTCAATCCCCCCTGCGTCCTCCCCGCGTCCGTGTTATCTGCTCTGGTTATGCAAATTTTTGCCCCTTCTGAGAGCGAGATAACAACCGGATGGAACATTTTTCTCATCCGTTGTGTCCGTTTTGCATCCGTTGGGCAGTGTGACAGGGCCTTAAGATTCAATTATGGCTGTAAATCAAGTGTATGAAAGTGGTGAGGCTTCAGCTGCGGGGTAACAAATAACTTGTTCTCTATTTCTATCTCTAGTTCAGCATGTTGTGTGATCTAAATCCTACCACACTAGCTGGACACAGCAACAGGGTTTTCTTAACTCAGAGGAAGGATGTCATGTGCTGTGTAAACCCAATTTATTATTAATCAAAACATTCCAATATTTGTTGAGGTTTCTTTGTAACATTTTTGCCTTCCTTCGAATAGACAAAATGCAAGGCCTCTCACAGCTCTCAGCATAATTTCATGTAAATTTTGGCTTAATTTCAAAAGCTCTGGGTAAATGAACAAAGACTTTTGCAGAAGATATTTGTCTCCTTAGTAAGCTGCTGAGGAGAGGAAAAATGAGAACAAACACACACCACACACTCCACAGAAAGAGAGAGAAGAAAGGGAGAGAGAGGGAGGGAGTGAGGGAGAAGAGGAGAGGAAAAGAGAGAGACGGAGAGAGGAGGAGAGGGAGAGAGAGGGAGAAGGAGGGAGGGAGAGAGGGAGGGAGAGGGAGAGAGGAGTGAAATTTTTACATTAATGACAAGTGACCCTAACGAATTACTTGCAGCCATCAAGCAAAAAAAAAGGTTGCCCATCCTTATCTTGGATAACAAGAAATTTCCAGACTGATATCTTCTGCCTGGTTTGCCCAGTGTTGTATTCTAAACCACAGAGATATAAAAACGTCTCATTTTTATTGTTGAAACTTTTTCCTTTTATCAGAAGACTATCCATTCATTCTCATCTCGTGGAATTAATTGCCCTCTTTTGTTTCTCAAAATTCCGTTTAATTTTAATATCCACACTTAAAGGATAGAAAGCCAAGGTGATATTCAGCAGGTTCTAACCAGTTCTAGAGAACCCATAGCAGGAATTCTGAATAGTTTGGAGAACTGGAAAACACCATCTCTGACTGGAGATTTTACAATATCACTTCCCCTGCCATGCCCACCAAGCCATACCCACAGAACCAGTAGGAAAAAAATTTGAATCCCACCACTGGTAGAAAGGCTAAAGGATGTCTCTGAGGTAGAAAAAATATGAAGAGATGTAACAACATCTGAATGAATTAAAAATTAAGACAATTAGAAGAAAAGGAAGGAGTAAATATTGGGTTTGTTTGACCAAGGTTAAAAGAAAATATGTTTCTATAAAGCTCTGGGAAACATTAATGGCCATTTTGCTGACATCAGGACTGAAATGTTAATAGTTATGAATTTGATGGGTTATGAAAAGAAGAGATACTTGTAATCTTGTAGGACTGAAATATTGCTTAATTTGTCAGAACTTGTGATGAAAATTGGAAATTGCTTCTTCAAATATTTCTCTTATTTCTTCCTCTTCTTTCTTTCCTGCACTTTTTGTTCTTTATTTTTATTTTTCTTTCTAAATTTTGTTTGCCCTTCCTTTTATTACTGCTATTGAATTTTTCAGAATTTTTTTTTCCAAAAAAGAAAGGCTGAAGAAAACTCTTGAGAACTTTTTACCATTTTTTCTTTCCATCCCATAACTAGAAAAAGCTCTGCAGTACTGCATACAATATGAAAAGCTCTTCGTTGCTCTGAATATTAAAATAAGGCAAACCATATTCATATGGCTGGTGAATAATGGGAGTTGAAGTCCATACATCTTAACATGGCCAAGGTTGATAAACACTGATCTAGAAGGACAATTTCTCTGGAAATTCACAAAAACTGGAAGAACTTTGGGAAGATCAATTCAAAGGTCTACTCAGACATTTATGGCAGATATTCTCTCTAATGTGACAATCAAAGGCCACTTTGCTTTTCTCCAGAATATAATATGGAATGGAAGTCAGAAGAAAGAGGATGAAAGATTGTCCATGCTATCCAAAATCTTCCCAGAAACATTAGGTTTTAAGGATGAAAAGCTGTTTTAGGAAGGTTCAAGTAGGGCTGAATAACTGGATGAAGATCCAAGGTCCCACAGCAGATTCAAAGTTACATCATTACTTTCCTCTTAAAAATATCAGAAAGGATGTTTGAATATTCCGCAGAATGCATGTTGTCCAGTCCATCTTATTGTGGATATAAAAAAGATTTAAATGCATGATAATTCATAACATAGATGTCTCCTCTCCTTTTTTTGTTTTGCACTAAGAGCAGTCAGTGTTCAAATAGCAGGCAAGATGGTTAGAAATCTGAGGTGTAGATGATTCTCAAAGGTTGGGCATAGAAGTTAGATATTTAACTTGACCCAACATGGCATTTCATAAGTGGCACAATACCAGAGTTACTTTTCAAATATGATTCATCTAAGATTGCAATCTAGGTGTGAACGAAACAGTCTCCTCCCATTTGTGTTACCATGCATGAAGCAATTTTGGCCTCCTTTGGTCCTTCACTTCATTAAAAAATATATTTATTTGAAATCTTGACCCTGGCCTGAGAGGAAGAGAATTCTTGTTTTTTTTTCCTTATGATTTAACTTTTTAAAATTAGTTTATCAAAGTATAAAATACAAAGCAAAAAACATGAAGAAGTAAGAAAAGAGGGAGAGAGAAAGAGGGGTATAGTGTAATGGGAAAGAGAAAAAAAAGAAAAAGGCATCAACTTCCAAACTCTCTTTAGCACAGTAGAACAACATTACAACCACAACTTTTTGCTTTTACATAACACTATGTACAAGCCACTTCTCTAACAATAAGCCTTTATTTACAAAAACAGAATCAAAATTTCATTTCACAAAATCCAGAAACAATTTCAAAATAGAGACAAAATTAGATATAATCTCTGATTTGGATAAAAGAATCTGTTTAACCATCTCTGCTTCTCTTTGGAATATTATTCAGCATTACTTAGAGAACAAGAAATCTTGCCTTTTTCAGTCAGTATGATATTCAGTATGCATGTATGTAAGTAATAAAAGAACTGCATTTTATTAGAAGAATCAATTTAGACAGCCAGATTAGACAACTTGGTTTAAACAATCAAGAAAAAGGTAGTACAAAAATATATTTTCAAATCTCCCTAAATTCTTCCAGTTCTCTCTGAGCTATCCAGTCCATACATCTTGAAAGAAAACAAAGGTACACACACATCATTTCATGAGTGAGATAAACTTAAATCATCCTTAGTTGTAACAGATTAAATATAATAGTTTTATGCTTATTCCAATACTTCCACTGGAGCTTCAAATGTCATGCTTGTATATTTTTCTATGAAAAGATCCTTGCACCTTTTTTAACCCTCTGTTTAACAATATAGAAGTTATTTGAATCTTAAATCAGATTTTATCACTGGCAGGGGAATTCTAGATGTTCAAGTCCTCGCATCTTAAAGATTCTGAAATTGAGAAATACTGCTTTAACTGTTGGATCATGGCATTGTTTTCCTTCTCCATTCCTTCTGTCCTATACATTCCTCTTCTGGATCCTAAATTAGAACCTAGAAATCTTTGGGGAAAGATATTCCTAATCAGATCTTGAGAGGGGTATCCAAAATAAAGCTTTGAGGACTTTAAAATAATTAAATCCCTTCTTTTCCTCTTTAATTAGCAGGGGCTAATTAACAATATGCATATGTAAAATGTATTGTTTGCGAAGATGCTAAGAAAGCTCTCTGAGCCCTCATACTCAAAGATAAAAAATGCTGTGTGAATAAGTAAAACATCAATTAAATTATAATCTTAAAATATATATGATTGATTGGGAAACATTTGTCTAATGCCAGCAGTATGGAGTACTAGGAATTGCCTGGAGCTATGGAATGGTATTGTCTCTGTCCCAACAGTAGATTTCTCTGCCTGAATTATTCAGTTTAGAGAGAGTAAATTGTAAGTATGAATTTCCATCAG
This sequence comes from Laticauda laticaudata, assembly GCA_004320025.1. Taxonomy (NCBI): domain Eukaryota; kingdom Metazoa; phylum Chordata; class Lepidosauria; order Squamata; family Elapidae; genus Laticauda; species Laticauda laticaudata. Next base: position 30,822 of record BHFT01051180.1, read on the forward strand.
AAGAGAGAATAATCCCTTTTAATGGAAAAATCAGTAATTCCAGTAATTCTACCTGCGCTGTCAGTTTGCATTAAGCTTTTGGATACTCCTCAAGGGTAGCCTCCTATAGGCCACTGCAAGACCAGTTTTAGATTTGATGAAGTTCTGGAAAGTGGCAATAGGACTTTGTTGGGATGTTCTGACAAGAATGTCTCCAGAAAGGATTAAAAAACATTAACATGGCTACAGCTGTATAATTGAAGTTTTACTCCTTTTTATTTGTACTGGCCATCCTGACATATTTGATACTCTGCTTCCCTTATTACTGTGCCCTGAATCAGACAGATCTGTCCATGAAGCCATCAAGCAGATTGTGAATGCAATCATATCTTTTGATTCCTCCTTCCCACCACTAAACATGAATGCTTTCACCTCCATCCTTTTCCACCATCTTGGTCTAATCCTCTTGTCTGCATTGGAAGTCCTTGAAGTTGACAGAGGTTATTACAAACCATGAGGAGTAATACTTCAAAAGGATCTACAGCAGTGTCTTTATTCAAGGGGTTCCCAGAGTCTCAGTAAAAAGTAATTATAATTGGCCACCGCAAGCTTGGATTGAAACTTTTCTTCCTTCAGCCTTGTTATAAAACAATAGACAAGCTAGTCCTTTGGTCTTCTACACAAGCCCAGAATTTCAGAACATATTCATTATGTCAGTCCAGAAGTACAAGCATGTAAGGGTACAGTATTACATGTGGGAAGGGCTTTAATAAATAATCCTCTTATAGTACAAATAAATCAAATTTAAAGATGTAATAGGAACAAGACAAATACAAGAACAAAGAAACATCAACAGTCACAGAATTTTGAATAAAATCAATACACTCATTCCAGCTGAACTAATACTTATAAAGTCTTTTAATAGGATTTCAGCGACCGTTTATTGCAGATGAATTGGCTATAGGGAGATTATTTGGGCTTCCTAAATGTTCATAGGTAGATAGTTCTTCCTCCTTTTTTTCCTCCTCTTATGCTTTATAGAAAGTGAAAGCAAAAAAAAATATGGGGGGAGGGGAGAGAGAAAACACTGGTTCTTTGCTTATTAAAGACAATGCTAAGTCCCTGATATCCTGGGCCTGGCTGGTGAATGAAATAATATATAACGGCCAAATCCATCCTTGATAGAATTGTAGAGTTAGTTCTGCTTTTATATGAAGGTTATTCCACAGGAGAGACTCTTTGGGGAAACTTCTATTCAGGCCTCTCAACGTTGGGACAATTTATCAGATATTTTAGAGGGAATTGAGGTGCCGCAGCAATGCTAAGGGTTCTCACAGAGGCACTATGTTGGAGATATTTTTCCAAAACACAATTGCTGCTCAGTTGGCAGCAACATGCTGTGTTTAGAACGTGAGTTGGAAACACACACCTTACTAACTATGGGAGGTGCTACAGAGCTTGTAAGATTTTGGCCACTAATGGCTTCAGTGCTTATTGTGTTTATTCATTATTTGAGTCTTATTTTCTTCCTCCAAAGATGTCCAACAGTTGAATCATAATTTCTTTGTTCCTAAATATCTTATGGACATTATAAAACCCAAACAAATAGATCCCTCCAAAGCCTTTTAAGACCACCAGCATTTTGGATGAACTGAGATGAGCTATCCATTCCCCAGGACAAGATGGATGCTTTCTAGACAGTTTCTCAGTTCAACCTCCTTAATCATTTTCATAATACCCATAGAAAACAGCCTGGTGTGATTTGTCTCTGATTGTATAAAATAATGTACACCAGGTCTGTCAAAGTCATGGCCCGCAGGCCAGATGCATCATGCGCAGGCGACCTCCATACCCGGTTTAGCAAAGGGGGAAAAGTTGCAATATGTCATGCGATGCCATTGTGATGACTCGAGTTTGACACCCCAGTGTACACCTTTTCTTGATAGCTTCCCATAAGTGATACTTATGGTGCCACAGTTTGAAACACACTGTATTCAGTTGTGCATATAAACCATAAGGGAGAGGCAAAATACAGCATTCTGAGGATAGAATATTCTAGCAATTTTTCAAAGATAACTATCAGAAGAGGAAGAGTTCCAAATCAGGTTCCAAATCTGGTCTAACTTTGAATTTGCTGACTTCCCTTAACATGGCCAGGCTGGCATAAATAAAAAAAAATTGAATATCTTAGTGCTCCTTGGATTAATACCCTTCACATATCCCTACTACTACGATTACCCATAAGTTCCACCATAAAGGCAGTCAAGGAGAAACATTATTTCTGAGGGAAAAAGGCATTTATGATGTAATGCTATATGAGAATAACTTTGGGAGAAAGGAAGAAGAGCTGCAGACAAGGGAATGGACAGATAACAAAGAACTGAGCCCACAAAAGGAATTGGCAGGTGGCAAGAGAAGGGATCCTCTCTAGTTACATGGACTCTAAAGATGAGGGGGAAAGTTGTATTTTCAGCAATGCAAAAATACAGTTAGTCCTCAACTTACAACAGTTCATTTAGTGACCATTCAAAGTTACAATGGCGATGAAAAAAGTGATTTATGGCAGTTTTTCACAGTTTTATAACCTTTGCAGCATCCCCATGAGTGGGTGATCAAAATTCAGATGCTTGGCAACTGACTCTTACGATGATTGTTGTGTTCCAAGATCATCACAACAAAAATTTGAGGCTCAATTATGGTCATGTCAATGATTACCTATACTTATAGTTTTATTCAAGAAATATAAATATGAGAAAAGAAACAAAAAAGTCAAGAAAAATAGCAAACAAGTAAGAAAGAAAATAAAAAAACATGGTAAAGGAGCATCTTTAATCCTTTTGACTGAAATTATAAATGCATTTATATTTTACTCTCTAAGGCTACATCATAATTTCCTTCTTCTTTAAACTAATCATTCTAATCATCAAACCCATAAATCACACATTTAGGATTTTCTTTCTTTCTTCAGCAAAAAGTCCATCAGGCTGGTAAGACTCTGTTCCTTGTCTAAACTACCTCACACAGTTGATACATGACAAGTGGGAAAACACATTGTGAATTTCAGGAATGGCCACTCTTCTCACTGAAAGTACATAGCCCATTGTCTCTATGCAGTTTAAAATGTCACAAGTGGGTTTTTATAGTCAAATAATGCTCAGATTTGAAATCAGATTTGCTACTATCTGCAAAGCATTTGCAAAACCTATTAAAAGTTTCAAGTAGGTTTGCCTATGCTGTACTTGCAAGTGCTGAGATTGGCTTGGTCTACAATCAAGGTTACATGAGTCTTCTTGGTAATAAGCTTCTATTCCAATCATTTGAGAGATCTTTCTCCATGGCTGGCTGGGATTAGGAAGATGTTTGCTACATATTTATACAAATGAGTTCCTAGTAAAGAACTAAGAGGGACATCACCTGCAACAGTTCTTCAAGTTCCCAGATGAATGAGATATACAGGAAATGCTTATCTGGTTGCAATATGAGTCAAACATCAAGCCTACACTGCTGGATAGACTTCTTATAATGCAGTCTCTAGAACAGGTAGAAGAGTTCCCATCTTATGCCTCAAGGATTGATGTCTCATAGATACATAAACTAGGAGGAGACTGACATTCTCTTAGCCCACCCTATTCCTACCACAAGACAAAACTGGCTACACACCATACACACACACACACACAAAACTAAGTGACATGTGTGCAGATCAGGTCTCAGTGCCCCAAAGCAAAATTGCTTGCCAAGTAAATAGTATGACTCACACAAGCAAGCCAAGCCACACACTGCAGAGGTAAAGTAAGGCTTTTATTTCCATCAAACTCCTCAGGGAATTATGCTCATCTGGACTGAAAAGTAATATATTGTCTATTGAAATTCAGGTGATTGGGAACCTCTGTGGGATGAACTAATGTGATGGGTCCATTTCAATTCCTCATGATTATTTTTTTAAAAAATAGCATCTATGTTTCTGACTGGATTGTCAGACCAACTTATTTTCCAAGATCTGTAGGTGAAGACTTGGGAAGAAAATGAGAGAATGAGAAAAAGAAAATTGATGAAAAAAGAAACATATTTTTTTCCCAAGTATAAAATAAATCAGGCTGTATACTTCTGTTCAGAAGTATGTCACAAAGCGGAGCACGTTGGAAGCCTTCTGCAGTTTTCTTTCACAAACCTCCTCATTCAAAATGAAGAATAGAAGAGGATTATTGGGTCAATAAATCAACTGTTTTGTCCTGGGCCTTCCATAAGCAAAAGAAAAATAAGATGATAACTACCAATTGTAAAAATACCTGTTTTCACCTCATTGGTGGGATTCAAATGATTGGTCATTTATAGCATCATCCAACCACAGCTGAGATGATGTAGCATCTGTCCTCATTATTGTTATTGGAATACAGCCATGGTTGGATTATCTTTAAAGATGCTGAGATCCTTTTCTTACATGCATCCAAATGTGGCATGAACATGCCCTATTTTTTTCTGTTGTATCTTATACTACTGGATAGTCTTCAATTGCCTCCAGCCTTTATTGAAACCACCTCAAATTATTTTTAGTTGTGTCCTTATTAAAGTTGGATTCTCTGTATTTTCTTGACATCATTTTGTTGGCTTAGTCAAATGATTTCTGTAGTTTTTTCATTGACTCCAAGCTGGACCACCAGCTTTAATATTATCACATGAGCTAGGGGGTTATCATACATGGTTGGTGGGGGTGCTAGAAGTTTTGTCCTTACACACATTCTAGGGACCATATGGCTACCATGTGGAGTGTCATCAACACATGGTAAGCTACTTCTGTTGCTGGGCTCACCACAGGGACTAAGTGTCTTGGAAATAGGAGCAGCTTAGTAAGCATTACCCAACCCATATGCTACCCAGAAAAGTTGCCTCCCTGTCACTCCATCTCCTAGATGGTAGTGCACTTTATGCCAGAATATATTTTTCCATTACATTGAAACTGTAAGTATAGAAAGAATTTTCTGATCTTAAAAAATTTATTTGCCTACACAATTAAGTCTCCCATTGCAAGTAGGTTTTCCAAGACATGAAAATGGAGACAAAACAAAACAATGGCAGGAAGCTACATGATAGACTAAAAACTCTTTTATTGCTTTTCTTCTGCTCTGCAAACCTGGGAATTAAACTTTGTGAAAAGAGCTTAAAACTTTAGCAACGTTCTCCCTGCATCTATATCAGTCCATACTTTCTAGGATATGTTAAAGTACCATTTTGAAAGCTTGGCAACTTTAAGATATTGGACTTTAACTGCCAGAATTCTATTGGGACACTGCTTGGGGAATTTTGGGAGTAGGTTCACGCATCTTAAAGTTGCAAAGTTTGAAAAGCTTTGCTTTAGAATATACATGACAGTCATAATAATGTAACTCAATACACTGATACATGCTTGTATCATAAAATATTTATCTTGTCACATTTTAGAAGCCTCAATCTCCATTATGATTTTTCTTCAGTTGTTAATTGGTTGCATTAATTAAAAACTGAAATTTATTTTAATAATATGAAAAATGTTATATTATATTCTAATAATATGATTTTTTATTTTTGTTTTTCCATACTGTTATTATGTGTATGTGTACATACATGATGTACCATAGACATTCACATATAAGGTATACCTTATGAATACATATATCCCCCCCTCACACACATTCAAATACACACACACACACATTTAAAATACAAGGAAAAATATACAGTAATTAAAATTCATGATGTCCAACTCAAAACATCCGAGTGAAGAATATCTTCTGGAGAGAAAGAGTGGGTGAAGCAAAAATCCAATAAATTTGTATTCTTTACAATTTGGGTCTACAACTAGCAAATAATCTTGCAAGGACTGCTTTTAGACTCTTGGATTTGATAAGATTAGTTGGGCCAAGTTCATTGGAGCATCTTGATGAACTCCTCAGGAGAAGAGAACTTGTTGAAGCTTTACCTCACTTCTGCTAGGATTATTTGAAAAGATGTTTGCTCGAAGCTCTATAAGCTTTGCTCTCAAAATAATCGGCTACTATGAACAGATTTCTATGAAGATGGTTTAAAGATGTAAAGATGTCTAAAGTCCTGTCAAGATTCTGGTCTCAACATATAAGGAGAAGCAGCATTTGGTCCCTGTACACTGGATAATCAATTGGCATATTTTGCTTGATTGTGTAAGGAAAGCACAATCAATTCTTAAGTGAACACCTTTTAGTTTTTGCATCTGTCCCTGGGAGCTGGGGGAAGAGCCAACATGTAATTTCTGGCATCAAAGGAAAGTTCTGAAACACAACCCTCCTGGTGACGTTTCTTTTTCCCAATAAGCAATGACCCCAGATGACCCCTGGATGAACAGTCCAGGCGGGACGAAGAGAGATAATTAAAAGAGACAGCCCTGTGATCACAGACCAAAGGTGAAGCCCAGGTAGAATGAGGCAAGTACAAAGGCCCCTTTCAAAACTGGGTGTGACAGCAGCAATGGTCACAGGTGGACTGGAGTTCTCCGAGTTAAGGAGCTTAATTCTGAATAAGAAGATGAAGGGAAGGGGTGGACAGTTCTCCTACCTCCACCCCAAGCATCCTGCACTTACCCTTCCAATGAAAACCCACACAATCAGTTCCATGCATCAAAGACTAAGAGCAAATTGCCCACTTGGCAAAGGAATCCACTGAATTGAACATTGTCTGCATCAAACTCTCTTGGTAACTGGTATCCATACATTAAGATTCAAATTTTATGGGTTAGCAGATATACATCACCTTTCAACAGGCCCTTCTTTTCCAATTGTTGGACTGTAGCTTCTATCATCCCACAGCTGTCTCATTTCTGCAAGTGCTATGGCTTTTTCACCCATAAAAGGAAAAGAATGTCCAGATTTGGAGGAAAAAAATTTCAAGATTTTCAGAAAGGAGCTCAGTTGAGGTTCCAACGAACCTATGTATGCTCAGTGGCCATAGAATGTCGGCTGACTATGGCCAGGATTCTGGGGTAGGGTAGAACAGAGTACTGTGTGAGAGAATGAATGAAATGGATTAACCTGGAGAAGAGTAGTCTTAATCAGATCTACAAAAAAGGGGGTGTGTTGATATGTATAGGTAGTCCTTGACTTACAACAGTTCATTTAGTGACCGCTCAAAGTTACAACAGTACTGAAAAAAGTGACTTATCACCATTTTTCAGTTACAATCTTTGTAGCATCGCCATGACCACATGGTCAAAATTCATGCTTGGCAACTGGTTCATACTTATGACCATTGCTTTGCCTCAAGGTTGTATGATCATCTTTTGCAACCTTTTGACAAGCAAAGTCAATAGGGAAGCCATATTCATTTAACAACCAGGATGCTAACTTATCAATTGCAGTGATTCACTTAACAACTATGGTTAAGAAAGATCATAAGATGAGGCAAAACTCATTTAACAAATGCTCAATTATGGTCATAAGTCGAGGACAACCCATATTTTTAAGCAAAAAAATCCATAACCTGAATAAAGTTAAATCCTGCAGAGGTGGGGAGAACAAGACTGAATGGCTGGGTCTGATTGTGTTTTGATTTCTCACAAATTTTGCATGAAGTGGTAACAATTGGGCCATAGCAATTCATAAAGGCAAGGGAAAATGTGATTCCTTCCCAAACAAATAAACAAAGTTCCTTGCAAGAAGAAAATCGGGTACCAAGAAGAAAAGTAGTCAAGGGTAGACATCTTCCTAACATAGTTTTGAATATTATCTTTTCTTATTTTGGGTGGGTGGAATATTTGTATGGAGTTACATGAGCTTCACATGCAGTAGAAAGTGATGGAAGCCAGTAAGGGGAATGCATTTCACAGATATCCTCAAGTTTGCCTAGTATTTATGTTTTATTTGGTTTAGTTTGGGCTCCATCATAATTGTACCAGCAGAAAGATGTCCCAGTTTAAAAAGAAACTGAGAGAAAGACAAAGGAAAGGAACATGCCAGGCATGTTTGCATGGTATATTACTGTCCCTTATTAATTAATCCTATTTTCTGAGTTTAGGCAGCACCTTGAACCATAAAATATTCACAGTAACTATGTTTGAACCATGCAATAGTCTAAAATATGAACTGTGTATCTCTGTATTGTGGGAACAGCTACTAAAAAGCATCTAGGCTATGCAAGTTTGATGTATAATGAAAGTCTGTCTGATGTATCATCCATCAAATTGTTGTACTCATGATTGGTTTCTACACAACAATAACAATCTGTGTTGCTATAAGTTGCTGCTTCAATTACAGTGACTTCATGACATGTTTGCCAGAAATCCTAACTTAACATAGAGCCAATATTGTAAAAGCTAATGCCATTACAGTCAGTTAGCAAATAGCTTCCAAGAAATTTTCAAATTCAGCATAAAAGATGGCCTGTTTTTCATGTCCTATTTTCCAGGCTTAGAAGAGGTACAAATGCTGAACTGCTGCACTCAACAATGTAATCATATGCATATTGTGGATATTGTCAGGGTGGACAATGTGGCATTTGACTAGAGTAAATGAGACCTGATTTTTAAATTTTCATTCTGCCTTGAAGCTTGGTAATTTTGCTCAGCTAGTTGCTGTCTTTCATTTTAACCTAACTCAGAGAATGCCTGTGAGGAAAGAACTGGGCAGGGTACTTATAATTTTGTCTTCAAGCCCTAAAAAGGAGGAAACAAATGAACAAATACTACAGTGCATCTCCCAACAAAAATTTGTTGTAAATTTTAAAATAGCGGACAGTAAAGAGAATTACGGAAATGGTAGACTGTTGTTATTAGTTGCAAAGTCATGTCCAACCCATTGTGACCCCATGGACAACATTCCTCCAGGCCTTCCTGTCCTCTACCATATTCTGGAGTCCATTTAAACTCATGCCTACTGCTTCAGTGACTTCATCTAGCCACCTCATTCTCTGTTGTCCCATTCTTCTATTTCCCTCAATCTTTCCCAGCATTAGGCTGTTCTCCAGTGAGTCTTTCTTCCTTCTTATTAGGTGGCCAAAGTATTTGAGTTTCATCTTCAGGAACAGGCCTTTTCATCTAAAGAACAGTCAGGGTTGATCTCCTCTAGGACTGACCAGTTTGATCACCTTGCAGTCCAAGGGACTCACAGGAG
>BHFT01051181.1:0-27874 GCA_004320025.1 Laticauda laticaudata
AGAGAAGAGATGATTCCAGCAACTGTCAATCATTTTGTGAAGCCTGCACTCCTCAAATAGAAGAATCTCCAATACACAGGCCAGGCAAACACCTGGCAACAAATAGATCCCGTCTGATAGCCACTTCAAAACCCGCTCACAGGGCACCCAGGTGAAACCCCTTTGCTTAATTTGAATAGCAACTTGCTGATGAATAGCAGGCCGTCCTTCACAATCAGAAGCCAAAGCTGCATTGAAAGCCTCCAACACAAGAACAGAGTGTTCCAGCCAATCAAGCCACAAAACAGACAGAAGAAAACAGAAACAACCAATCAATCAAACTCCCAAGTCAATGAAACACAGACGCAGGCTATAAGCCAATCAGATAGACCAAGCCTCAAAATTTGAAACAGAGGACTTGAGAACACATCCACAACAGAAGCCTGATGATGGCAGATTGAGATTCGTGAAACGTTGCTACAGACTTTAACCGAAACTTACAGACGTGGGATAATACCCGAAGGAAGCTAAACAGCACACATGTAAGTACCCGCGAGAGCTTAAAAAAACATATATGTATATATGTGTGTGTGTGTGTGTGTGTGTGTATGTGTGTATGCTGTTCAGCTTTATTTATAAATTATTTATTTATATATTTATAAATTAAAGAAATAAGAGTATAAGTAAATAGAATGGAGAAGTAATTCATATAGTTATAGACTTCATTAACTAGTGTGAACACTGTTATGGAAAAAGTGGAAATTGTTTTTTAAATATTGAAATGTTGAATAAATAAATTTTTAAAAAGAATAGAATAGATGCAATGCAATACAATAATTTACTGACCCAGTGTTATTGGACACACAAGGAATTTCTTACAGTGTACATATTAACTGTAGGTAATGTCATATTTTAGTTACAATCATTAATCATATGTTACAAACAATTGATAAATTATAAGAAACCAATAGAAGATAGTAGGAAGGATGAGAAGATGAGAAAAGATAAGAAATGAGACAATGCTATGAAATTAATGATTTCATTTGTTTATCACTTAATGATTAAGTGATAAATCACTTAAATCACTTAATGATTGCATTTGTTCAGCAAAAAATGTTTGGGTCCCACCCATTGTGGCCTTAATTTGTGGATTATCTGCACTTGAAAAAAGGAGAGTCTGAGGAAGTTGATGAAGAAGGTTTTTTTTTACTACAGTGGGTAAGTAAAGGCAGGAGACAGAGTTCTTGTACTGTTTGAGACATGAAAGCCACCTGGCTGACTTTCACCTAGCATGAAAGCCACCTGGCAGTCACTGTTTTAGTCCACCACACCTCACAGGGTTGTTGTTGTGGGAAAAATAGGAGGAGGAACGCGGATTGGATAGGTTTATTGCCATGAGTTATTTATAAAAAATAATAAAGGAGGGAGATAAATAAATAAATAACTCAGGAACTACTGAAGAGAACTGAGCGTTTCACATTTTCAGAAACTACTCCATAAATTAAAATATTGAAAATTACTCATATTAAGAAAGCTGTCATTTTAAACAATGCTGAACATTATCCATGTAGAAATCAAAAGGGACATGGCATGGAGGAATTTATTAGTACTCTCAATTCTGAGCACAGTGTCTGTAATTCGCTATAATTGATACAAAAATACAATGATCTCCATTTCTTCTTAATACTGTATAATGGGAGAAGAGAGCAAGGCAAATGCATTATACATAGTTTTTAAAAACAATGCATGTGGATTGTCAGAAATCAGTCTTTTACCGTCTAAATGTCCAGTTGTAAAGTCATAAAGTAAATTATCTTAATCTGGGTTACAATAGCCAGGATAGCCAAAATAAGTCTGTTTCCCATCAGAAACTATTTAATTTTTATTTTGCACAATACATTTTATTGTAAAAGTCAATGTTTGAAGACTTATCTGACTAAATGGTTTGCAGACTAAACCATTTATAACTTTCTTAAATCAAAATCATACTTAGGTTTTTACTGTTTATTTCAAATTATTTAAATCCTTAAGCTTAAAATTAATTTTAATGAATGAATTCATGAATTAAATTATCTTTTTCATTTGATTCAGAGTTGAAGAAAAACCATACTCAAAGACTTTTCAAGCCTGTCTTTTCAAAGGTTTCCAAAGCTTTAAAATGGTTAATAGACCTTTTCCAAAAACAATTAGAAAGTAAGGTTTGTAAACTTTGTGTCACCATAGTGACAAACAAGATGCTAAGGTAATAGCTTTGTCTCCAGTATTCAACCCATTGTCCTGGGGTCTCCTTGAGACCAACAGCTGTACCTAGTGCATTTGGACAATCTCCCATTCTCTCCTTATGTGGAGAAATTTCTGGAAACCAGTCTTATCAGATTAAAGAATGCAAATACACCCAGACACAAGCATAGCTTCCTTCCAACATGCACCATAAAAGTTTCTTTATATCCCTTTACCAATACTAAATATTTTAATCCCAGCTCCCAGGTAATTTGTATGAAAGAGGAGGGGGGAGGGTGGGGAGGGGAAGGAAGAGGAGAGGAGGAAGCAGGGAAGTAGGATTGGCACTAAGCTTTTGCAAAAGAAATTGCACCTTAATTAACCTGTATGAAAAATTGATTTACAATCCAATGTTGAAGCAAATCTTAATGCATTCAGAAATATGTATATGATGAATCTATGCTATATCTTAGGCAATAGGATTATTGCTGCTTAGTGGCTGAAATAAGTTCATTATACTTACAGTTTGCATTTTACAAGATACTACTATATTTTTGCCCACACAATCAACGTGCAGTTACTTTCTAAGACAAGATTTGGAAACCTGCATGGAAAAATTAGCAGTGCCCAAAACGTCAGCAATTCTGAGTAAACAAATCCTGCCTTGCTCCCAGAAATAGATTTCTGGCTTTTGAAGAAAAAAGCAAATCACTTGTTTTAGCTAAAACAGTTATTATCAACTTAGAATGAACAAATGGCATGCTTCTCTTCTTAAAATATCTTCTGTTTCCACTGTCTTTATTCAGCACTAAACTGCTAGGCAACAAGGGTTTTAAGTAGGCTTTAGTAAGGTCAAGGCTAATTGGAAAGATGTTCTATCAACAAGAACAGGTATTATTCAAAGTTTGAAATCCATCTTACATTTAACAATCCTTGCAACAAAATAGTTATAAGGGAAACTCTCAAGGCCCAAACTTCCTGGAACTATAGTAATTTCACAGACTGCATTTTGTGCCAAAGGTGAAATCTTGCCTCACAGCTCAATTATTTATATTCTAGAGTTAACAAAGTCCTAAAATTCACTCATCCCATCAATGTCAAGTATATTGTATTTTGTTTCATTACAAAACATGACCATTGGAATGTCCTGGATCTTAGGATTCAACTCAATCATAGAGTTGGCAGGGACCTTGGAGGTCTTCTAGTCCAGCCCTCTGCTCAAGCAGGAGACCAACAACTTCTGAAAGGAAAAATCATTCCACCAGTTAATTGCCCTCAATGTTAGGAAATTTCTTCTTAATTCCAGATTCCTTCTTTCCTTGATTTATTTCCATCAATTTTTTTTTTTGTCTTGCCTTCTGTGCTTTGGAAAATAAGTTGACCTCCTCCACTTTGTGGCAACCCCACAAATACTGGAAGGCTTTTCAACAACTTTATCCATTCGTCACAGATAAGATAAATCTGGGAGGGAGCAAATTCTACACAGGAGAGAGAGAAGATTCCCCCAAAATGAGGTAGCTCTGCATCTGGATAAGAGGGAAAGGGTGGATGGGGAAACTGCCTGATTTTGTCTCAAATGTCTGCTTTACAAGTTTGCTGCTTTGTGTCAAGAAGATTTTCATGTTCAAACTTTCTGCCAGTTTTATTACACAGAAGAGGAAAGAGGCAGCTTCATTCTTCCTACATCAGTGCTCTTCTGCATGCTGAGTGTTTCCAGCAAAAGTCATTCATTCCAATAATTTCCTTGTAGGATGTTTGGATCCCTCCCTCCCTCATCACTTCTCAACTGACTGGCAGATTACAGACACATTGGGGGAATGCCAGCTGAAGCAAAGCAGACTTTCCTAAAGTTTCTTGCTTACCCTCTTACTCTCGGAGAATCAAACTGTTTCTAATTATACATCTAGTGCTGTTTTGGAAGAGGGCTAAATCTGCACCTAAAAAATAGCCTAGCTGACATCTTGCATGCAGAGGATGAAGGGACAGACAGCTCCCAGAAGAATTCTCTCTTGTTTCAACAAGTATACTATTAGAAGGATGTAGCAAATACTGAATAACTGAAAAATGAAGGATTATATGCTGATACAGATATGAATAACAACATTAGACCAGGTAAGTCTGATTAATGCAGTAATTCTCATTGTAACAATATTACTTTTGTATCAAAATGAATGACACTCAGATGCCACACTGTCCATAAAGTGATATTGATGTACGTTTTTAAAAAAAAAACTTTACAGAAAAAAGAGAACCCTCTCTTGTTTCAACCAGATCCCTTTTATGTGACCAGTCAGTCAATCTTTTTAAGCAAGAGTTTCAACATTTTTGCAGAAGAGCACTAGGCTCACCTTGAGTAGTCCAAGGATAGATCAGTGGCAAAAAGGTTGCTCAAATCATCAATCTGTCACTCAGATAATTGGACAGATGTGTAAAGATGTCACTTGTTGAAATGGGCAGCCATGGTAAACAAATAAATAAAAAATAAATACAGGTAGTCCTCAGCTTACAATGACAACTGGCCTCAAAATTTTCATTGCTAAGCAAGATAGTTGGGGTTTTTTTCTTTCATTTTACCATATTATTAATTTATAGAAATATAAAATGCAGAAGTACAAGAAAAAATAAAAATAAGGGGAAAATAAGGGAGGAAAGAGGGAAGAGAACAAGTATAGGATAGAGTTCTATGGAGATTCTCAGTCATCCAGGTCATGGTTGTCCGAAAGGTGCTTTTTCAAGACGAATTGGACTTCCTTGTTTTTATTTGAAGACATTCCACTTTTCATCCAAGAAGCTTCTTCAGCTCTGTAAGATAGAGGGGGGAAAAGAGAAAGAAAATCATTAACTTCTGACTCCTTTTGGGGCAGTAGAATAAGGGCTAGTCCCACTGGCCGACGGACGCAAAACGTATGCAAAAAGGACACAGCGGATGAGCAAAATTTCGGGGGTGGCTCCATATCCGTTGTCATCCGCTCACAAAGTGGTGAACTTTGCATAAACGGACAGAAAAGAACGGAAAAGAACCGAAAAGAACGGACGGGGGTAGTATGTAGCGGGGAGTTAAATGGATGTTCATAGAAGCCTAGCGGATGACAGAGGATGGAAGCGGATGACAATCAAAGGCTTCCGGGGGAGAATCCGAAGTGGACACATAGCGGAAGGGGCAGATGCATAGCGGATGATGCAGATGCATCAGGACGCCTAGAGGAAGCAAAGTGGATGCCGCGTGGATGTATATCGGTGCAAAGCATTCACTGCGCATGCGGGGAGTATGAATTGCTCAGCTCTGTGCATATAAATAGGATGCAGCTCGCACGCAGTCAGCATTCAGAGGAAAGACGTGCTGCCACATACATCTTGAAAGAACACCATGGTTCATCATCAGGCAAAAAGAGAAAGCCGTGCATCACTCATGCCAGCCCTGGCAAGAAGGACAGAACCAGCATTCCACTCCCTGGCACTGACTCTGAAGCTGCTGGTGTTGCTGGTGCTGCTGCTGCTGCTGGTGCTGCTGCTACTGTACTGCTGCTGCTGCTGTACTGCTGCTGTGGTGGACCAAGCCCAAGGCTCTCAAATCCCTGCTGCTGAAGCTGCTGCTCAAGCCCCTGAAGGCCTGTTGAACCCTGCCAGAGGGGGAAGAGGAAGGGAAGGAGAAGGGAAGAGGAAACATACACACGTTTCTGAGGACCATGAGGAGGAGGTGCTGAAATGGATGATGAGAACGAGTACCTGTGAGAAAGGGCCACAGACTCTATTAGTGACACCAAGAAGAAACAGGCAGATTGGAGAGACAAGGAGAGGCCTGGGCTACATTGCAGATGTACTCCTGGGATGGTGGAAGCACATGCACACTGGTATGGCAAGCTACACCTCAAAAAATCGGCCAGGCCGCTGTCAAGCTCACTGACGGGAGATGTACATCATGGCCAATTGCAGTTTCCTGGAGGGTGAGGTCCGCCACCGAGGAGCAGCCCTCTGACACCCTCTCCTCAGACAGCCAACTGACAGCCAGTCCTCTTCCAGCCAGGAGCAGCTAGCCTGTCCAGGCAGGTGTCTTCAGAGGGCCCCACGCAGAGACCCCCACGACAGCTGCACCACCATGCTGGAGGACTTGGAGGATCCTGTACAAATTGAGGAAGAACGGCAGCCACACCAGCGACCAACGCACCCCCACCCCACCCCCAGCTCCACAGGATGCAGGCAAGAGAGCAGACTGGGAGGGCAGAACACAGTGTCCTGTTGGAGATCAGGACATAATGAAGACAGGCACAGAACTTCTCTCTCAACTGGTCCACTTGGACAGAGGATCCTTGGGCGCACACCTTCATCACCTACGTGAGCCACACCCTCAGGGACCTGCCTGAGGCCCAGTACCTGGTGATGAAGGAGAAGATACAGCACTTCTTCACAACCCTCCAGACCCAGCTGAACTGCTCCGACTACAGTCCTGGTCTGCTCCTCCACCCCAGGCGATGTCACAGCCCTTCCACGGCTTTTCAACAGCCTCTCACTACCAAGTCTATGACTACCAGGACTTCCCACAGCAGAAGCAGACCTTCCCAGTCCAGGCCAGGTTCATCGCACGGTTTATGCCACAGACGCCACACCTCGCCAGCTGCAGACCAGACAGCCCCACTACACTCCTCCTTCCTCCACCCACAGCCAAGCCCGTCAACGGACAATCTGTCATCAGTCTTGTGTCTGACATCCCAGGTACTTGATGAAGGGCCTCTCAACCTCACAGGACTGAGTCAGCTCTTTGAGAGCTTCCTGAACACACCATCCTCTGTTTTACTCTCAGGGCCAAGCACCCCAATGGCACCTCAGACCAGCACTGAAGCCACAGCCACCTCCACAGTCCCTGCTCGCTTAACAGCTGAGACCATGGACATGACTCAGAGTGATGAGAATAGTGGCAGAGACTGAGTTGTTACTTGTTCACTTTATCTTTGCTTAAGACACTTTTAATTGGGGCTCATTTTTCTTTTTTAATAACGTCAAACAGTTTACTGAAGACAGTTAATAAAGGTTATCTTTGCTTAACACACTTAATTCAGTTTACTTGGTTCATTTTGCTTATTTAATAAAGTCAATAAAGGTTACCTAAGAAAGTTAATCAAGTTATCTTTGCTGAAGACACTTGGTTCATTTTTTTCTTTATAAAGTGTTGGTGAAAAACTTTTAACAAATGGTTAAGCTTTGCATGCTTGTGGGATAGATAAACCTCCAGTGCAAGCATAGTGGAACTGTATGGTCACCATCCCAGCTGCCACATATATGGACCTTTATTATCAATAACAATTTATTCATTGATAACACATTTTTAAAATAAACAAAGCTCTTTATTAATGCCCAATTCATAGTAGAACCGCTCAACATACATGGCACAATCTCATAACTGTAATGCGAAAGGCTCAAGGAAGCATCCTTAATCATCTATCATCCTGTTGCCACTCCATTGCTCCAGCTGGGGAGTTGCACCAGTGTCTCAGAGTTGCGGTGCTTCTTCCCTTCACCTGAAGCTCTGTTGGGGCTTGTACATCACAGTGTCTATCAGGTTACGTCCTTGCCTCCATTCCCCAGGCTCCATGTCCTTCCCTTGTTGACGGTCCACAAATCTGTTCTGCAACACTGGGTAGTGGGTGTGCATGAGATTGTGCAGGATGCAGCAGGCTTCCACGATGCTCCTCACAGTCTCTGGGTCATGCTGCATGGTGGTGAGAAGTATCTGAACCTGTTGGCCAGGATGCCAAAGGCGTTCTCCACCACCCGCCTTGCCCTGGACAGCCTGTAGTTGAAGATCTTCTCTCACGGGTGAGTATCTTGAAGTGTACGGCTTCATGAGATAGGTTCTGAGGGAAAGGCATCATACCAACGATGAAGTAGGGCACATCTTGTGTGTCATTGGGTAGGGGGTCTGGATCTGGAAAACCCATGATGAGGTTGCGTTCCAGCCCCTCCTTGAGGTCACTTGCTTTGTATACCTGGCTATTGAAGTGAACCCGTTGCCTGAAAGCATCGATGTACATGAACTTGTAGTCAGCATCAACCATGGCAAAGAGGATGATACTGAAGAAGCCTGTAGTTGAAATAAGTGGAGCCCGACTTGGGTGGTGCTTTGCAGGCCACATGCTTCCTATCTATGGCTCCAACGGTGGTGGGGAAAGTTCCACCTCTGATACCACTCCTTCTGCAAGTTTCCTCCAGCCTTGTTCAGTGGTGGGCACTTGAGGAGTTTCTCCACGTATTCTTCTATGATGGCCTGCACCTTTCTCTGACCATTTGCTGATGCTGTTGTGTGGCACCCTCCACGCATACTGCATGTTTTCTGTATGTGGTTCCAGAGGCCAGGTGCCACAGAGTCAGTGCCACCTTAAATCCGGGTCCATGTTGGACGGAAGTTGGTGCTAGGCTTGGTCAACCTGGTTCCTCAGACTCTGTACAAGTTTGTCAAACATGGCTGGTGTCATCCTCATTAAGTGATAGAATGCACGAGGGTCTTCATTCCTCAGCTCCACCATCAACTGATCATGCAGTCCAAACTCCATTCTTCTCACGATCCATCCTCAGACCACACAGCTCTTGGACGTCTCCTTCTTCTCCTTCTGTATAAAAGGTGAAAACAGTTTGAACAGGGTTTGGTTCTGGTGTTGAATGATCGCAGCTACCATACGGACTGTGTCATGATCCATGGTGGAGAACAATGGATGATGTGGAAGACCAAGACGAAGGGTGATGAGGTCCTGTACACCACGGCTGCTGGACTCATACTGAGATCCAGATGATTTCCCTTTTTATAGGAAATATCGGTAGTCCGGTAGGTGTCCTTCTACATACTCTAGACATACTCCAGACATCCTAAATATCTGAGATACATCCCAGATACAAACATTTTGTCCATTTAATCATTTATTTACGAGATGCATCCACTACATCCTTTATTTTCATGCTACTTACGCTGTGTGGACGTTCCGTGTACCTTTCGTTTCCTCCCTCTTTTCCGTTTTCAGCTGCAGCAGATGTGAGTTGAGGGGATGGCCAGAGGATGCCAAGAGGATACAGTGGACGTTTAACAGATGATAATGGACATAGAACGTTTGTTGCCCGTATATGTCGCGGATGTACATCACATGCAGTGGAAAGTTCATCCGTTCAGAAAGTTTTGTGCAGCTCAAAACTTCTTGCACGGATGAAATCTCAGTGGACGGATGCTGGAGGGATAGAGCGTATGAAACACATATGCCGTGAGTACACAACGGATGCATCGCGTTTTCCAATGGATGGCAAGCTTTTTTTAACGTTTACATCCTCTTTGCATCCGTTGGTGCAGTGGGACAGGGGCTTAAGGCAGTAACATGAAAGTTCAATTTTTACTTTCATAGAATAGTAGACACTAGCAGTTTCATTTGCTTTCCACATCAAGTACAATGTCCAAAGTGATTTCCAAGTAGAAACAAAATTAATTATGTTCTTTTTTTGATCAAAGCAGTCAGTTTAGCCTCGACCGACTAACTCCCTGAACTTTTGCAGCATTTGTCCATTGTGGGAATCAAAGTATCCTTCCATTTTTGTGTATAAAATAATCTTACTGCTGTCAACAATATTGACATCAAAGTTCCAATTTTTTTTCAAGTTCTTTATCCATTATGCCTGAAAGAAAACTCTCTGGTTTTATATGTATATTCACTTAAATAATCTTCTGTATTAAATATGATCCTACTCCAATATTTCTTTGCTTTGTCACATGTTACAAAAAAATTCCTTCTTTACATTTATATTTCTTATGTCCATTTGAGATAATTTATACATTCTTGACAACTTTATCCAGTGTTAGATACCACAATGTATCATTTATAAATGTTTTCTTTTAAATTATAATTTAATCTGGTATTTTGGACTTTTTGTCCAAATATTTTTCCATTGTTCAAGCTATTACATAATATCCGAAGTTTTTTGCCCACTGAATCATACAGTGTTTACATACTCATTCTCCAAATTCAATGTCAATAACAATTTATAAATCCTACAATAATATGTTCATCACTATCATATAGTAAGATTCCAATTCATTTTTCACAAAATCAAGTCCAATAATTCTTTTTCTTTAGTTTAAATCTTTCTTTGAACTGTAAATTTTTTAACCAATGCAAACACATTGCTATCAACATGAAAACTGATATCAACTCCTCTTTAGATTTGAGGATAGGGTGCTGTAATTTAAAGATATTATTTCACCATACGTCCACCAGTCTGATTTCATCACAATTTCTTTTCAAAAAAAAAGTTTCCTGGGGAGACACCCAAAAAGCATCTTCACAGCAACCTTGTTTTGTATTCATTCCAAACTCTTAAGATAGCAAGTCTAAAAGTGATTATAAAACCAACATTTACTTTAACCTTATCATTACATAAATTGCCATGGCCATCCAAATCTTAATTCATAGCCTTCTAGCACAAAGCAAGATAGGTATTAAGTGAGTTTTGCACCATTTTTATGACCTTTCTTGCCACAGTTGTTAAGTCAATCACTGCAGTTGTCAAGTTAGTAATATGGCTGTTAAGTGAATCTGATTTCCCCAATGACTTTGCTTGTCAGAAGGTTGCAAAAGTTGATCACGTGTCCCCAGGACACGCAACTGCCATAAATACATGCCAGTTGCCAAGTACTTTAATCAGGTGACCATGGGAATGCTACAATGGTCCTAAATGTAGACAAAATAGTCAGTGTTTTTCAGTACTGTTGTAACTTTGAACAGTCATTAAACAAAATCAAGCACAGCCTGTTAAACTTCCATCCTAGGAATGCCCTACCACATCTTAATGACCATGATTTAGTAATTTTTCCATCACCGTTTCATGCTGTGTGTGAAGAGAAGTGCAGCTAGGGGGATGCACTAATCACTGCCCTTTAATTCTCCCAAATTAAACCTGAAAGAAGAATATCGGTGGCCAGGCTTGTTCCTGAGGCAAAATAAAGCTTAGCCATTAAGGCAAGACCATTTTTGTACTGAGTTGTACTGAAATAGATATTGTCTTGTGGAGTTTTGTGCATATGAGAGAGGTTGCTTCAATTCAATAGTTCACACTGTGAGTCAAACTTAACCTATTAGCTCTGGGCAAATCGCAATGTTTAAACATTATGTATGAGTCTGTCTCTGTGTGTATAACAGCTGTGTATTGCATGGTTACACACACACACATATACATACACACATACAAATAATCACAAGCCTACAGCTACAATAAGAAACTGCAAATGAAAATAGGTCATTCAAATGCTTGGGAGGATGTCCATATGCACAAAATGAATTTACCCAACAAATGAAAATGCATAAATGATGAGAACATGTGCTAGGAAAGAAGCTTATCATCTTGCCTAAAATACTTAAGAAGCATATATTAAAACATACACAACTGAAGTGGGATTCAATTTTTTTTTACTCCTGGTTCTGTGGGCATGGCTTGGTGGGCAAAGCAGGGAAAGGATAGTCGGAGGCGGTATTTGCTGGTTCTCTGAACTACTCAAAATTTCCCCTACCCGTTCTCCAAACCTGCTGAATACCACCTCTGAACTGAAGTTAATACATATTTCCTGTTTCATTTAAACATCCAGTAATATTAACTGTGTCTTTACATACAGTAGGTCCAGAAATTAAGAAACACCACAAAGGAGGCAAAAAATCTTACTTAGCCAAAAATAATTTCCTATGTTCTTTTTTTCATTTCTCAAAAATAAACTTACATGTAATGAAGGAAGACTGGTTCTATAGCACGGATGTCAAACTCAAGGCCCAGGGGCTGGACCTGGTCTGTGAGATGCTTAGATCTGGCCCACAACAGACTGGACTGTGATGCCTCTGCCAGTGAAAACAGCTCAGGAGAGCTGTGGGCTCCAGAGCCTTCCCTCAAGCCTCTGGAGGGGCAAAAATTTCCTCCCTAGGATCCAGAGGCTCTTTGGAAGCCGAAAATGGGCCCATTTCTGGCCTCCCTGAACTTTTGGGTGGCCTGTTTTTTGCCATCCCTGAACCCCCGTGCATGCCCTGTACTTATCTACATTCAAATGGGCCATGTGGGGACTCCTGGGAGGGGCAGGGTGGGCAGGACCAGTCTGTAGTGGGATTTGAGGGTTCTCCAAAATGCACAGAATCTTAGCTAGGGGCTCTCCTGAACCCCTGTGAACCCCAGCAGTCCACCTTGGCTATTATCGTTGTAACTCTGAGGATCTGTTGTATGTCACTTATACCATTGTGAAGTTTGAACCATTCATTAAATGAAGGGTTGTAAGTCAAAAATACCTGTAATCCACTCTCTTCTTTTTTTTTAACGTACCTCATTCCTGCAAAATCTCTTTCTAGGTTACACTTTCAAAAATTACTATTTTAGAAGCAACTGTGAACAATTTTGAAGTATAAAAGACTTTTATATTACAGGATGGAAAAGGTCTCCTCCTTTTTTTCTCCCAAGTGTTTATTGTTTTGTAGAGGAAAGCTTATGTTTATATAACTATATTTAAAATTGTATAAGCTTACTGGACATTTAACACATCTATGGAACTCATTATCAAACAAACAACAGCAAGATGCGAGTAATCAAACACCTTTATTTGTACTTTGTCACTGAATATTTGGAAGTTTTCACTTGTAGGTGATCCTGATCCCACCTGATTTAAGCCATCATATTGATTAATATTAATTCTGATATTTAGTGCTGAAGATTTTAAGATAATAAGCTTCCTTATGGAGCCTTTTATTAGTAAGAATACCCAAACACTTACACACACAGAACAAAGATATTTTGTCTAATTTCCCCCTGGAAGTTGAAGGTTTCCATAATCAGGGAGCTAAACTACCTCTTTCCACAGTGACCAACAAAGTTGTCTATATATGAAGACTCAAAAATAGGTTGTAATGAAAGCAATCCTTTCCTACTCTTTTTATCCAGTAACTGAATATCCAGAATGTAGCTGCTCTGGCTAACAGGTAAGTAATGAATCGGGCATATTTGAAGACAGTGCCTACTCTGGAAAGAAAAGATTGTCCGTTGATATTAGATTGGTGGTGGGGTTTCTTTATGACTTGTGGACTTCAACTCTCAGAATTCTTGAACCAGGAGGAATATGGCTGGCTCAGGAATTCTGGGAGTTCTCAGGAATTCTGGGAAGTCCACAAGTCATAAACGGGCCATAGTTCCTCATTCCTGCATTATATACTCAGCAGGCAAATCTTAGTGTTTTTCCAATGTGAGCTAATATAAAATGATGAATAAAAGGGAAGGAAGCATTGTGGTACCGCTGTATAAATAATCTCTATCTCCTGCAATCTTGGTAACTATGATTTTATCAAAGAAAGAAAAAGGAAGAAAAGCTTTCAGTGTGGAATAAAAATGTTGTGAAGATTGTTGTTGCATTGCTTTCATTCGTCATTCAGCCTGTTTATATACATGAGATGAAGTTATCTGACCTTATAAAAAAGGATATCCACAATAATAGGAAACAATTATGGAACTATCAAATAAACTGTAGCACCATGGAGAAAATCTCATTTATTGGTCATTTTAACTGGTGGAAAACAACTACATAAGTCCTTGACTTATGACCATAATGGAGCCTGCACATAACAGTTATAAGATGTCATGGTCATAAAGATGGTAATCACATGACTGGCCTGATTTTAGATCTTTTCTTTGCAGTGGTCATTCCAGTATTTGAGAGTTTGCCACAAAGAGGAGGGGGAGTCAACTTATTTTCCAAAGCACCACAGGGCAGGACAAGAAACAATGAATGGAAACTAATCTAGGAGAGAAGCAACCCAGAACTAAAATAATCTTCCTAACAGTGAGGACAATTAACTAGTGGAACAGCTGGCCTTCAGAAGTTGTGGGTGCTTCATCACTGGAGGATTTTAAGAAGAGACTGGACAGCATCTTGTCTGAAATGGAATCGGGTCTCCTTCTTGAGCAGGGGGCTGGACTAGAAGAACTCCAAAGTCCCTTACAGCTCTATTCTGAGTATGAGACGCTGAAAACATTTGTAAATGTGGATTGGTTGGCAAAAGCCCATAATGCAGTCCTGTGACTGGAGGCAGGGGCTAGCTGTTGACCTTTAGGTAGAGCCCATTGTGACCTTTAAAAGTTGGTAATTGACCAATGGTAAATTTAGGATTACCTGCATTGATGGTATACCATTGCAATGGTGTTCATATCTACCCGCACCCCAAACTAGGCACATTTTCCATCATTTACACAATTTTGCCCACATCCAGCTGAAACATATCTACTATCTGAGGAAATGTTGTATGAATTCTTCGGAGTCCACATTTTTTTAATTGTCTAAGTTTCTTCTCAATTTTATAGATGACATCAGGGTAATTAGGGTAAGAAAACTATCTGAAGGGCTGGATGGATGGGTCTGATGGGTACTGCAACATCAGTCCCAGCCTAGGAACATATGGCTACAGATTACCTAAATTTGTCAAAAAGAGAGAATACAATGCATTCCCATCTCTCATTTCCCCAGTTTCTGGAATAAAATTTTGCTCCATATTGAATCTCATGGATTTTCCAGGAGACAATTGTTTTTCTTTTTCACATTTCCATCTGACTATCTTCTTTCACATTTGGCAGTTCTGATGGTAAGATACCAGTGTAGCTGTGAGCAATGGCTAAGTTAAATATGCTTAAACCCTTGACTCTTACCAGCCATAAGCCACAAGCGTAGCCTACTCTTATTCCCTGTTTAAGAGGAAAAAAAAGAAATCACAGACTTAATAAGCATACAGCAGGCTGAAATGTGAGGCATGTGTCTGAGTGCATCACAAACGTGGCCTACAGGAGAACGATCTGATGACTGATAATGTCCAGCAGCTATGGTGCAAACTTATCTCATCATACAGTGTTAATTTTTCTTCACATGATTCAGCACCAAGTCACATTATGAACAGCCATTCTGAGCTGGCGACCAAACCAGCTTAAGCCCATAAAGCTGGAATTTCATGCCAGCTCTTATAGAAGGCAACAGCATGCTACTCAAATCAAATGCTTAGTACAAGCTGATATTTTGCTTGGTGTACAATGGTTAGGAAGCAGTTAGGAGAAAATGATAAGTAGGTTTTGACCAGCTTAAATGCTTACCTGCAGCCTTCAGGAATAATAGAATATTAGGGGCATAATTTGTAATAATGAGGTTTAGTAGCACATTAACAATTGGCACGTTAAAAAGCCCATTTCCCAGGCTTTTGTGAACTGCTCTCTCCAAGAATTTCTGGAAAGCACTACTTATTTGAAGGTAATAGTGTTTGGCCATGTGAATTGCCCTCAGGAGTTTTTTTTAACATGGTTAAGAGACCAGTTATTCACTTTCTAATGGCCATAGAAGTAAAAATGCTTACTTGATTGTACTATATTTTAATTACAACAGAGTCTAGTGAGCTTCTAAAGACTGCCTATCTCAGCAGCCCTATTAAGACTCTGCAATTTCTTGTAAATACAGAAATAAATAAATAAGCAACCTTAAGCACTTCTTCACCAGCAAAATTAAGACCACATTCTGGTCCAGATGCAAATATTTATGAAAAATTGCAAAACAAAAACCATATCTTCATATGCAATTTACTACCTACATAGAGCTAAAACATGTTAAAAGTATTGCAGGAAGAATCATACCTATCATCCCACTTCAAATAAAATAATGTTTCAAAAGTCACGGTTTCAGCATAATTTTAGATGGATTATAGTGCAACCAATCCAATTGTACAGATAATCCATCTTTCCCTCCTTAGCAGTTTCTCTATGATTAGTAAAGCCCATGTCACACTGCCCAACGGATGCAAAATGGACACAACGAACGAGCAAAATGTTCCATCCGTTGTTATCCGCTCTCAAAAGGGGCAAAAATTTGCATAACCGGAGGATAACACGGACGTGGGGAGAATGCAGAGCAGGATGGAAAGCGGATGCAGAACGAAGCCTAGCGGATGGAAGCGCGATGGGAGTGGGATGGCACATCCAAAGGGCTTCCGGGGGGCCTCAGCGAAGCGGACGCAGAAACGGATGAAGCGGATGCAGAGCAGATGCACAGTGGATGAAGCGGATGCAGAGCGGATTGCAGAGCGGAAGCCTAGCGGATGCCTGGTGTTAATTGCCACATGCGGGGGGGGAGCATTTCGCGCAAAGCCCCCCAGATATAAAGGGAAGCAGCTCGCACGTGGCCAGCATTCGGAGGAAAGACATGTCTGCAGGATACATCGAGTCCTTGCCTGCCCTGCCTGCATGCCTGCCTGCAAGCCTTGCTGCCAGCCTGCCTCCAAGCCTCCTGGCCAGCCTCCCTGCCAGCCTTGCTGTCTGCCTGCCTGCCAGCCTTGCTGCCAGCCTGCCTTCCAGCCTCCCTGTCAGCCAGTCTGCCTGCCAGCCTTGGTGCCCTGCCTGCTTGCCAGCCTTTGCTGCCTGCCTGCCTTCCTGACAGGCTTCGTTTGCCAGCCTTCCTGCCAGGCTTCCTGCCAGCCTTGCTGCCAGCCTTCCTGCCAGGCTTCCTGCCCAGCCTTTCTGCCAGCCTTGGTGCCTGCCAGCCACCCTGCCAGCCAGCAACCCCACAACCATGGGAAGAAGTGAAAGTTCAGCAACCTGCCACACATCCCCTGGCAAGAGGGACAGGGCCAACCTCCCGCCCCTGTCCCTGACTCTGCTTCTGCTGGGGCTTCTGCTGCTCGGGCTCGCTCTTCTGCTGCTGGAATTTCTGCTGAACCTGCTCCTGGCGGTGGTGCTTTCTGCTGCGTACTCTGCTGAAGCTGCTGCTGGTCCTGCTCGTGCTCCTGACTGCTCGTACTGCTCGTGCTCCTGGTCTTGCTCGTGCTGCTGGTGCTGCTGGGCTAGTGCTGCTGGGGCTCCTGGTGATTTACTCTGCTGCTTGCCTGATCCTGGTCCTGCTGATCCTGCTTCTGCTGCTGCTGCTGCTGCTGATGATGATCCTGCTTGCTGCTGCTGATGATTGCATGATGATCCTGCTGGTGCTGCTGCTGGTGGTGTGTGGACAAGCAGCCCCTACACCTGGGAATCTGAGGGCCCATCTGGTCCTGGCAAAAGGAGGAAGAGGCGTATGCGGGGACGGAGAGGAGGCAATACTTCATTGAGGAGGAACACGAGCGATGAGGTGCTGGAGTGCCCTGAGAGAGAATGACTATCTGTGGCGGAAGGGACACCCGGCTGTACAGGGACACCAAAGGGAAGCAGGCTGCTTGGAGAGAGAGGGCGGAGAGTATGGGGTTACACTTTCAAGAGGTGCTCTCCTCGGCTGGTGGAAACATATGCACACCTTGGTAGCGGAAAGCTGCACCTGAAGAAATCTGGCCAAGCCACAGTAAAGCTGACGGACAGAGAGACCTACATTCATGGCCTGGTGCCGCTTTCCTGAGGGGTGGAGATCTGCCACCGGGGAGCACCAGGAGCCCCTCTGTCTACCCTCTCTCTCTGGCAGCCAGCTGAGAGGCCAGTCCTCTTCCGGCCGAGAGTCAGTCCCTGTCTCCAGGCAGGTTCTGTGGAGCGTGCCACGGGGAAGAACCTGCGGACAGCTGTTTGTCACCGTGGTGAAGCACGTGGAGGACTCCCTGGTGCGGTGGGAGAGAGGAGACATCGAGTCCACTCACAGTCGAAGCCGGCATCCACCCCCCCCAGCTCCGCCTCCACAGAAAGGCAAGAGAGCCAGACAGCAGAGAGGCAGAGCCACACTGGTCCTGCTGGAGATCAAGGACACCATCCGCACCAGTATAGATCTCCTCTCTCAGGCTGGTCAGCACCGACTCCTCATCCTCCAAGCCGCAAGCCCTTCCTCACCTATGTCAACCAGACCCTCAAGAACATGGAGAAATCCCAGTACCAGGTGTGAAGGACCGGATCACAGAGCTGCTTCACAAACCCTCCAACCCCAAGGCAACCTGCTCTCCACCCAGTCCAGGTCTGCTCCTCCACCCCAGGTGATGTCCCTCCCACACCAAGGCTTCCCACAGCCCCTCACCTACCAGGGCTACGGCTACCAGAAGGTCCAGCAGCACAGGAGCACCCTTCCAGTCCTGGCACAAAGTCATCGGCAACACTGTTGCCACCGCGGTTCCACTGATGCCACCGATGCCAGCCACGCCAATGATGCCACCGACCACAGCGATGCCACCCAACACCACCGATGCCATCCAACCAGTCCTCACCCAGCTGCAGACCAGACAGCCCCACTACACTACTTCTTCCTCCACCCCACAGCCAAGCCTGGCCTCAGTACATCTCTCATCCAGTACTGGGGCTGACACCCCATGGCATGGAGAAGGACCTCTTCAGCATCACTGGTCTGAGCCAGCTGTCTGAGAGCTTCCTCAACACACGCGTCCCCATTGGGATGAGCTGTTCTGCAAGACTGGGTAGGGGTGCAACCATGAGATTGTCAGGATGCAGCAAGCTTCCACGATCCTCCTCACGGTCTCTGGGTGATGTTGCATGGTGTGAGAAGTTACTGGAACCTATTTGGCCAGGATGCCAAAGGTGTTCTCTACCACCCGCCTTGCCTGGACAGCCTGTTAGTTGAAGATCCTCTCTTCACGCGGTGAAGTGTCTTGAAGTGTAGGGCTTCATGAGGTAGGTTCTGAGGGAGAAGGCATCAATCCCCATTGATGAAGTAGGGCACATCTTGCTGTCGTTGGGCAGGGGTTCTGGATCTGGGAAGCCCATGATGAGGTTGCCTTCCAGCCCCTCCTTGATGTCACTGGAGTTGTATACCTGGGCATCTGAATATGAGCCGCTGCCTGAAGCATCGATGTACATGAACTTGTAGTTCAGCATCGACCATGGCAAAGAGGATGATGCTGAAGAAGCCCTTGTAGTTGAAATAAGTGGGCCCGACTTGGGTGGTGCTTTGCAGGCCACATGCTTCCTATCTATGGCTCCAATGGTGTGGGGAAAGTTCCACCTCTGGTACCACTGCTCTTCAACTTTCTTCCATCCTTCTTCAGTGGAGGGGCACTGGAGAGCTCCTGCAGGTATTCTTCGATGATGGCCTGCACCACTTCTCTTGACCACAATGTGATGGTGTTGTGTGGCACCCTCCAGCCGTACTTGCAGCTCCTCTAGGTGGTCCCTGAGGCCAGGTGGTGCAGAGTGAGTGCCACCTTGAGCCCAAGGTCCAGGCTGGGCCGAAGTGGTGTTTGTCTTTGGTCAACCTGGGTGTCAAACATGGCTGGAGGCATCCTCATGAATTTCTGGAATGCCCGAGTGTCTTCGTATCCTGAGCTCCACCATCAGCTTTGTTGTACAGTCTGTACTCTGCTCTTCTCCCGATCCATTTTCGGACCCAGATGCTTCTTGGCCGCCTCTTTTCTTCCTGTAGAAGAGTTCACAGAGCCTGGTAGATGGCTTCGCCACTGTTGCCAGAAGGATGGTGGCTGCCAAAAGGACTGTGTTACGATCCATGGTTGACTGACTGGATGCTGTGGAAGAGGAAAAGTCAGATGAAGGCTGCAGAGGTCTGCACAGCTGGGCTGCTGGGCTGAAAGTGAGATGCAGATGAGTTGCTCCCCTTTTTATAGGCAGTATAGGTGTCCCTTTTGCATCCTCTAGGCATCCCTCTAGGCATGCCTCTAGGCATCCTGTAGACATCCTTATTATCCGAGATAGGTTTTTTTCTGTTTTAAACGCTTTGTTTCTGCTTGGCATCCGTTCTGCATCCATTCCGCCATCCGTTCCGCGTCCTTCTGCTTCCTCCCTGCGTCCGAGTGGATGGGAGTTGCGCGGATGCGCAGCAGATGCCTAGCGGATATAGTGGATGTGTAACAGATGCATCACGGATGCATAGCGGATGCAGAATGGACCGAATTGGATACATTTTCCACGCAAAAGTTTTGGGCAGCCCAAAACTTTCTGAGTGGATGAAACGTCAATAAACGGATGCTGGATGGATAGAGAGGAAGCAAAACGGAGGCAGTGAGTACATCGCATTAACCAACGGATGGCAAGCTTTTTTGTCCGTTTTACATCCTCTTTGCATCCGTTGGTGCAGTGTGACATGGGCTTAAAGAACAGAAGAAATAGAGGGGAAAGTGGGGGGCAAGAGTATGTATAAATATTGTAATACTCTAGGACAATAAGGGAACTGGAATACTACAAATACTAGAAGGGATAGTTAAAGCAGAAGTGTCCAACCTTGCTAACTTTAAGACCTGTGGAATTAAATTCCCAGAATTCCCCAGCCAGCCATGCTGCCTGAGGAATTCTGGGTTTCGAAGTCCACAAGTTGCCAAGTTGCCAATGCTGGACAACCCTGAATTAAATAAACTAGATGTTTGGCTTGCAGACAAGAAGACCAAGAGAGTTATAAGAGTGGTCTTCCCACACCTAAAAAGTGGTCACATTTTAAGGGATGGACCTATTTTAATTAACCCTTGAAAGCCGGACACAGAACAAAAAGCTGAAATTAAAAGGAAATTCAGGCTGACTTTCATGAGGGTGAAATCTGTTCAGCAGTAGAAGAGTCTATGCTGGATATCATCTTGTTGGAGATTATCAGACTGGAGCTTACTTGACCACCTGCAAGGAATAGCTTAGTGGGTTTCTTCACAGAACAGATGGTTGGACCAGATGTCCTATAGGTACCTTCCAACTCATGCATTCTATGATTCTATGAAACCATGTTGAAAGGAGAAAAAAAAATCCTAACCTATCTGCTTGAACTTTGAAATATATCCTCCTGTCAGGCTTCACACCCAGGCCTGGCAGTTAATCACAAGTCTCTACTCATATAAACATCAATTCAGCTCTCAGGGGGATTTGGTAGAAGACTCTAGACACAACTCAGCTAGATTAGAAACTTCACGGAAGACAAGAATGAAGTTTCACATCACAACAAATGATTATCCACTGCTTTGTAAAAAAAAGTGAGAGGCCTTATATATCTATGCTCCAGAGCTTAAACATTAGACTTCTTCCTGCTTTTCCAGGTTAATGGATAGTTGGCAAGTTGTTTGATGGCCTTGGGTTGCTCCTGAAAATTTATTGGTTGGTTGGTCTATCAGTTTGTATACCATCTCAATCATAAAGTGACTCTAGGTGGCTGACACAATGAATTAATACATCAAGAATGATCCAACCATGACAAACAACGGACATTAAAATCTTCCCTGTCCCTTACAGATTACTGTTTGTCTGCTCCACCCATATGTGTGGGGTCTTCAGCAACCTTGGACAAGTCCACGGGTATCATTAATTCCTGAGCTGCAACCAACCCTCACCAGGAAAAGGTTTAAATCTCATAGGGCCATCTATCACTACTCCTGCAAGGATAGTTCAGGGAGGGACACCACTGCACAATAGGGAGGCTGTAACAACACAGGAGCAACAATACCAAATTTTCCTTAACGGCCAGCTTCAAAAAATGTCTCACAATGGTTATAAGTCACGGTCCTCTGAGTACCATAAGAGCAATTTGAATAGCACTTTCTACTACTGTAACTATTACTACCATTTCTACTCAGAGAGTCAGATGCCCCAGACTCAGGACTTTGATTGAAATCAAAACAAACTCAGATGAGAGATGAATATTTTGCCTGCCAGATTCCAGTAACACTCTCTCGTAACAGAGGACTTATGACAGATCAATCCAACCCTGACCAGCAACTACCAAAGATTTAAGACAGTGATGGGTAACCTTTTCAGCACCAAGTGCCCAAAGTGCATGCATGCATGCATCCCCAAAATGCAATACACATGCATCCCCCATGCATGCATCCCACCCCCATGAATGCGCCCAGCCCTCTGCACATACATGTGCATCCCCGCACATTCCCTCTGCCCCCCGTGCATGAGCAGCAGAGACCCAAAGACCAGCTGGCCGGTGGGAGACACATGTGTACATGCACGGTAGAGCTGAGCTGGGCTGATGGCTCACATGCCCACAGAGAGGCCTCTATTTGCCAGCCAACCTTTTGGGCCTCAGGGACCAGCAATCTCATAATTTTAGATCCCAGGGACCACTAACTGGTTCTGTGGGCATGGCCTAATTTGTGGGTGTGGCTTTGTGGTTATGTGACTGGCTGGGCATGACTTGTATGTAAATATTATAAATATTGAATATTTTATTTAAAAAAGACCAACTTTTACCCCAAATCAGGCAAAGCAGGCAGATTGAGTTGCTCACAGAATCACAGATTCATTCAGAGATCTATCTATCTGCCATTGGTTAGCTCAGTCTGTCACATAAAATTTGCTTGCAAGCAAACTCACAAAATTAACTCACAACACACTATGCATGTAAATATTGAATTTTTTATAAAAAAAGAGAGCAACTTCTACCCAAAATCAGGCAAAGCAGGCAGATTGAGGTGCTCACAGAATCATTCAGTGATCTTTCTATCTGCCATTGGCTAGCTCAGTCTCTCAAATTTGCTTGCCGTGATTCTGCTGTTGCTTTTGCAAGCAAACCTTCAGTCCTACAGGAGGTTCGGCTGTGCTGAGCCGAAGATCTAAAGACTAGCTAGAAAGCAAGAAATCCAACCATCTCCTGCTTCCTAGCTAATCTAAATCTCCTGGCACAGCAGAACAGATGATGGTCAGAAAAAGGAAAAATAGCAATTTAGCAGGCAAGTTTACCGGGTAAGAAGTGAGTGGGCAGGGAGGATTCCCGCGGGCCATGTGGGCAGCACAGCCTTGTGTTTCTGTGCAGCCTAGATTAATTGCTTTTGGGGGGGGGTTGCTCTGGTGATGATATTTCTCTGTAGCCCACCAAAATTTTCTTACGGCCCACCATTTGGCAACCACTGCTATGTGCCACCTCTGGCATGCATACCATAGGTTTGCCTTACGTATCTAAGGACTGCTAAGAATCCCACATCCATGAACCTGGATTAAGAACAGGGAAGTCATAAGAGGAGGATCAATGTAAGAAACCCAAACTCTCTTCCCAATGAGCAGGGGCCCTATCTCCTATCACCCCAATCCCCAGGCTGTGGCACATTGGGAACCAGGATATGCAAGCAAGCAAATGGGTGAGTGAGTAAACAGAACTGGTACAGAACCATCCCTTCTTGCCTGCTACTGATGACTGGTCCACAGAGCCAGAAAAGTTGGGACCACTGTTGTAGCATCTCTCTCTTTCTCTGCTTCAGCCCTGCCAACTCTCACGGTTCTGCCGTGAGTCTCACGATTTTTTGTCATTTCTCACGGTCTCACGACAAGGCTCTTCAATCTCACGCCGAATTTAAAACGCACTTTTTTTTTCAAATTTGGGGGTCGACTTATATGCTAGATCGGCTTATATGTGAGTATATACGGTAATCGTTTTTCTTTGTGTGTCATTTTGAAAGGGGAGTAGACCCTGGGAACGAGGCCAGTTTCCCAGTAGTCTTTATAAGTTCAGCGCGGGAAAGCAATCGCAATCGTATAAACATGGTGAAAAGAGGTGGTGATTTTTCAATAGAAGAAAGAAAGCTGCATCTTCTTACAACAGGGAACACAAATAAAACATTTAAATAAACTGTTAATGACTTTCCTCGATGAAAAAGGAAAAAGATTGTTTAATCTTGATCGGGAAAAAAATAGAATCTCACTATTTTTTATAGAATCTCCAGATTTTTTTTCATGGGTCTCCAGATTTTCCTTTATCAGGGGTTGGCAGGTCTGCTGCTTGACTCCTGCAGATACTTATCTCTAACAATTCTCTCATAAATTTAGAAAAGTAGTTGAGCAGAGATTAAACAAAATGTTAGAAAGGCCAGCTAAATGGCCTGCGTACACTCCTACACAAAACCCAGACACTATATCTGTTGAGAGGAGAAATTTCAAGGCTTGGCATGGGGATTCCTACTGCTAAAGTGAACCTATCAGTGCTGGAGGAGAATGCTAAAGAAACAGAAATGGCAGCTGATGAACAGATCAGCCAATGAAATTCACATTACCAACATGTTTCTGCTTGTACCTCCTGCTTTATTCAGAAGCAAAATAAGTTTCATGTAGGTACAAATGAAGCGGGCGAGAGAGCAACAAAACTGTTAAAAAATGCATGTGTCAAATTCATATTACTGTTTAGATGGGCCACCTGGTGTATCTGAATCTTTCTGTATAAAAACATTGAAGAAAGCAAGGATCTTTCTAGCTTAAAAATAAGTGTATTATAATATAAACAAGGATCTGTCTTTGTGAATGCAAGTATGCATGTTCATTGGAAGTACTCCACATTCAGAGAAGTCATGTGAGTTGTACAATACAGGTAATCCTTGACTCATGAGCACATTTGGGAGCAGAATTTCCATTGCTATGTAAGGTGGTTGTTAAATAAGTTATGTCTGATTTTACAGTCTTTTTGTCATGGTTAATAAGTGAATCCCTGCAATTGTTAAGGGGATTACCTGGTTGTTAAGCGAATCACCTTCCATTCGCATTGCTTGTTAGAAGCCATCTGGGAAAGTTACAAATGGCAATCATAGGACCTTGGGATGTTGCAACTATTGTAAATATACATCAGTTGCTATGTGCCCAAATTTTGCTTATGTGACCACAGCAGAAGTGGTATTCAGCAGGTTCTGACCAATTCTGGAGAACTGGTAGTGGAAATTTTGAGTAGTTCGGAGAACTGAAAAATACCACTTCTGACTGACCCCGCCCCCATCTATTCTCTGCCTCCTGAGTCCCAGCTAATTGGCTGGGTCTTGTTTTGTTGCCCTGCACAGTAGAACAGAGGTGGAAAGCAGGTTAGTGGGGTGGAGAGGAAGTGGGGTTTTGCAGTATCCTTCTCCCAGGAATGGGGAAGGAATGCGGATTTTTTAGGATCCTTTCCCTGCCATGCCCACCAAGCCATATCTTGCCCACCAAGCCACGCCCACAGAACCGGTAGTAAAAAAAATTGAATCCCATCACTGGACCACAGGGATACTGAAATGGTTGTAAGGGTGAGGCCCTACTGCAAATCACCTTTTTCAGTCACTTAGCAAAGGGTTGTGAGTCAAAGACTACTTGTTAAACAATGTTAATTCTTTATTTATTATTGCTTTTCCAATATGGCCATAAGAAGAATAAATAAGATCAGGTAAAATATAATATAATAATAATTAGTTCAGGAAACAAAAAAACCAAAAATAAATGTAAGATGATAACTTTATATTGATATGCACTTAAAATGATCAAATTACAAATTTAAAATCTAAAATGCCTTTTAAAAAGTGACTCATTTTTAAAAAAATTAATATACAATTGGTAAATTATCCTAATTCAGACATATTATATAAAGGCTTAGCTGTTTGGTGATGTATACTAATCCTTGACTTACAATGGTTTGTTTAGTGACCATTCAAAGTTACAACGGCACTGAAAAATGTGACTTATGACTATTTTTCACAGTTATAACCTTTACAGCATTCCCATGATCATGTGATCCAAATCCAGATGCTTAGCAACTGGTTCATATTTAGGACCATTGCTGTGTCCCAGGATCACATGATCACCTTTTGTGACCTTCTAACAAGCAAAGTCAATGGGTAAATCAGATTCACTGAACAACAGAGTTACTAATTTATAAATTGCAGTGATTCACTTAACAACTGTGACAAGAAAAGTCACAAAAAGGGGCAAAACTCTCTTAACAAATGACTCACTTAAAAGAAATTTTGGGCTCAATTGTGGTCGTAAGTCGAGGATTACATGTAATGTAATGCTGAAAAAGAATGGAAGAAGAGCATCAGTGGTGAGTGGATGGACCTAATCACAGTGGTGATGAGTGCATTGTTGGAAGACTTATAAGTCCAGGTCAGAGACAGATTATCATGAAATCATCTCTAGATGAGATGGGCAGCACACAGGTCAAATCAATCAATTAATGTATATCAGGCTTGGTTATTTTCCGACCTCCAGGCCACGTCCTCTCCTTTAGCTTTCCCTGTCTGGCCCTTGTGGATTGCTTTTGTTTTGAAGGTGACTGCTATTTTATTTTTCAGCTTACAAATGTGTGCATGCTTACATCTCTTCATAGCCCTATTGGTTCAGCCATCCACAACAATCCCAGTTTCTCAAAAGATCCCTTGGGAAAATTAATTGCCCACTCCTGATCTATATGGTCACCACTGACTTGATGACACAAAAGCACAATAATCATTATGAATGAGAAGTGTGGCAAATAAAGCCAGCCAGCAATAAGCCTGAAAAAAAAAAATAGGGGAAAAGAGTTTGAAGGTGTTGGAAAAAATGTCCATCTGGGTTCAGTTCCAAGTGGGGAAAAAGACATTGGAAACATGGAGGTTATTTGAAAAGATGGTGTAATGGAGGACAAGACCATGTGGTTTTGAGGTCCTGGGCAAAAAAAATGCACATGGGTGAGAGAGGGAGAGCAATTTATACCTTCTGCTGGATTTTGAACTTGCTTCCTGTTCCTGTGGCAAGAAATGTATCCCAATTGGTTGTCAGACTCCCACGGAGCCATGCAGGGATAATTTTGTAGGTTGTCTTGAGTCCCAAGCTTGGTTGAATCTTGCTGGGTAATGTAATGAAGGGGCTTTGGGCAATTCCTATTATGGTTTAATGGCTCTGTCCTTGTTTGGATCTGAGGGAGGTATAATCCCATCACCCTGGAGCTGAAGCTCTTTTGTCTTATAGATAAGATGGTCCAGTCTTTCTGGGGCTATTGACAAAGGTGGGGGCTGTTTTCCAAGAACATGTTTCTCCTTTTCTCATCCAGGGAGGTATAATATTTGGCCTTTTTAATATTTCCTAGAATATTTCATTTTTCTAGGATGCTAACTTTCTACATGGGTATTGATTATTTATAGGAATAGTTGTGTGGTTATCATTTATTTATAGGATCCAATCAGAGTCGGTCACCAAGACCAAAAGTTTATTCTTCCAAGCTTTTGGACTCATGCTGGAGCCAAGGAACTTTTCTCTCTCCAGAATACATCCAGAATATCTAATATATAATAAATACATAAAGCATCACCAAACAATCAGTCCTATAAATAATGCATGCCTACAAACCCACCTCCCCTAACTTTTTTTTTAAGTTTTATTGCTGACTTGCTTTATTTGGGCATATCTTGAAAATTACTACTGTAGGGGATTGTAACATGTTTTGTTTTCATTCCTATCCAAATCTATGAATTCTTACATAGATAACACTTATTTGATGTAAATTGTTTGGCTATTTGCTGTAAATTTTGATAACCACTGTTTGCAAGATATTTCCTGAAATGTTTTTATTTAGGCTTTTTTTTAAAGTAACTTTTTAATACTTTTATTACAATGCATTGAAAATAGGTGACCTTTACTTCATTTGGTACAGTGATTTTCATATAATAAAGGTCATCCAAATTCATAGAGAGGAAATCAATATGAAGGTGAAAAATGCTTGGATCTCTTATTTTTTCTGAGACTATACAACTTAGTTTCAAGTGATAACATTGGTACACATTCATTATTTTGCGAGGTCTGGGTAGAATACAGCAGCAAAGCTATCACTTCTCTGTAATTTTTCTCTAATAAACATAGAAAATTGTCCTTTTATAGAGATATTTCACAATTTCTCCGTGTGTAATTTTTTTGAAGATCTTTATAAAAGGAAGGAGGTGAATGAGGATATGAAAAGGAACTATTTGGGCATTACTAAAGATAAAATAATTAAGGAAGAGATGAAGGAAATGTTAATTAGAGATATTACGTGGCCCGAGTTAAAAGC
>BHFT01051183.1:0-22681 GCA_004320025.1 Laticauda laticaudata
TTTCAGCCTATTTGTCCTTGTTTTTATTATCCTGTGCCATCTGCCAGATGGTAATAGTTCAAAAAAAAGGTGCCCAGGATGAGATGGATAATGTTAATGCGCTGAAATATTTTAAATAGATTGCTAATAATTTCTTTTTAATGGAAGGACCAAATAACTCGGATTTCTCTTTTAAAGTTACCATTTTGTATAATGATGGGAAGGTGTGGATTTCTGATTTTAAAGTTCATCAATGGGCATATCTGTCAACTTTAATAATGTTTTGGAATGAAAACAAAACTGAGTGTGCAACACTGGGGGCTTAGGTAGAGAAATATATTAAATCCAGGCAAGAACTTTTTCCAATTATAAAGGAATTCTAACATTTTTTGCACATTTAAAACAAGTTAGCATGTTCTGGAAAAACAGACACTTGCCAATTTTATTTGCCTCTCTCTTTAAATTTCTCATTTGAAATTTGAATACTCACTGGAATTCTTGTGTTATTATTGTATTAACATATTCAGACCACTGAGAGAGTTGATCGTTGGATTAATCTTTTCTGTCATGTCATCGTGGTGCAGTGGTTAGAATGCAGTATAGCAGGTTAACTTGTTGCTCAGTTTAGGAGTTTGATCCTGACTGGCTCACGGTTGACTCAGCCTTCCATTCTTCCAAGGTCAGTAAAATGAGGACCCAAATTGTTGGGGGCACTATTCTGACTCTGTAAACCGCTTAGAAAGGGCTGTAAAGCACTGTGAAGCAATATATAAGTCTAAATGCTACTGCTGTCCACTTTGCTACAAAAATATGTCCTGTATTCAGGGGTGAGATTCAAAAATCCCAGCAACCAGTTTGCTGCTCAGTTGCTGGGTGGGCATGGCCTACCAGAACTTCCAGGAGGGCCATTTTTTGCCTTCCCAAGCCCAGAGGCTTTCCTCGGACTTCTGGGAGGGTGAAAACAGCCTCCCCCAGGTACTGGAGGCCCTCTGGAAGCTGGAAACAGACCCATTTTCCAAACTTCCAATACTTCTGGAAGGCTCATTTTCCCCCTCCCAAAGCCTCCATGTGGATCCTGCACTTTTCTGCATCAAACATGGACCACATGCAGACTCCTGGGAAGGAAGGGGCAGGGCAGCCAGTCGGTTCAAATACCAGTTCGGTGAACCAGATGCAAATTTAAATCCAGTTTGCCCAAACCGGTCCAATCCGGTAGAATCCCACCGCTGCCTGTATCACTCTTGCTTTTCATGTTGCAGTTAATGGTGAATTATAAAGCCACATTGTTTGCCTCTGCTCAGAGAGTAGCCTTTGATTTAATACGATTTCCTCCCACATAAGAGTGTTCATTGACACCCACTGAAGTATTAATGAATTGATCATGTTCTTTTTTTGTTGGAGAACCACTGAAGAGTTTTCAACATTTTAATCGCAATTCCAAGTAATATCAAAATATAGCCTTCAAAATCCACAGCCCAAATCAACAGGATCTGGATGTGTGGATAATGCAAATTTTAAAGATATTTTAAGCAAAACAGAGTGGTTGGTAATGCCCATCTCAGCTGTGAAGGGTCTCCAAAGGCAAACCCTGAAACATGTCTAAGATACATTCAACCAAGGCTTAGAAATTTCAAAACAATGGCCTTTTCTAACATGAAGAATGTACTTTGTTATGTAAATGAACCATTTTGAAAAGCTCTTTCTTGAACTGTCTCACAGACAATGAAGACCCCCACTGATTCGGAACAGATATCAGAAAATTGGGATGTTCATGTGTGTGCATGAGCATCAGAACTCATTTGAGGATGGAATACATTCAGTTTCTCCTGTCCTGACTTATGTCTTCCATTCTATCACTTTGGGTTCAATTGCAATTGAGTTCCATTTAAGTAAGAAACCTGGAAATTGGCTAAGCTCCCCACAACATCTTTAGCAATGTGTGTATTCAAGATCATTTATATAACTAATTGGCCTTGCATATGTTTCAATCAAATTCTAGCTCAGTTTTCAAAGATGTGATTTTCCTTTCATCTTCTTTTCCATAGTAGCTAATTCTAACCTGCTCATTAAATTTAATGAGCAATCATATCTCCTAGCTGGTGTTTCTTGTTGAGGACTTGCCTAGGATAGCATTAGAAAGATCATTCAAGGCATAAACAAGCACATCTGTAGGCACCTATACAGAACTTAAGACTCTTTAAGAAAATTAATCAGGATCCAAACCTTGGTTTATATATGTATCATACATTTCCCCCCTTTTCCAGTCTACTCTCCTGTAAGAGAGAATGGGAAAGGCACAAGCTTCATGCATTCAGATCCTTGGCCTCTCCATCTATTTCACCCAATTGGTGAAAGAAAATTTGTCTCTTGCTCAGTTTAGTACCTATCCATCTTATTTTACAGAGGGTAACAAATAAGCAGCTGTGAAGTCACTTTCTATTTCCTGGGTTCCCAAAATGGCATGTAATCATGTCAATGTGCCTGATGATAATTCTGTTTGGATTTCCAAAATATCTTAAGAAAAAAAACACATACACTAGCTTCCTAGATAGATAGATAGATAGATAGATAGATAGATAGATAGATAGATAGATAGATAGATAGATAGATAGATGATAGATAGATGATTGATTGATTGATAGATAAATAGATAGATAGATAGATATAGATAAAAATAAGTGTGTGTGTGTGTGTGTGTGTGTGTGTGTAAAATGTAGGAAGCTAGCTCGCTGTCTAGCAAAGCAACAACTTGAAG
Source organism: Laticauda laticaudata (assembly GCA_004320025.1). Lineage (NCBI taxonomy): Eukaryota > Metazoa > Chordata > Lepidosauria > Squamata > Elapidae > Laticauda > Laticauda laticaudata. The sequence goes on from BHFT01051183.1 coordinate 2,735, forward strand.
AATAAATTGTGTTTTCAAGAATGTTCCTCAAAAATCCACATAGAAGAGGGCTGGAGGGTTTTCTTTAGAAGTGTGTCCAGATTCCTGCACAGATCAATTACAGAAATAAATTCAGTGAGAAGAAGCATTCTTAGAAGCTAGAAGGGGTGATGGGTAACAAGGTCACTAAGTTGACATTTGGGATTGGCAAGCAATTGACACTGGAGTTTTGTGAATGGCCATTTCTATCACATGTTTTGAGTGTTGTGGACATTTTGTTAACCTTTCAAATTGGATCATTAGCCTCCAACACTTCTGCTGTGCTTCAGTTAATGTTCTGATTCAAATAGGATTTGGATCTTATCAAAATCAAAGTATAGTATGTGGCTGTGTTGTTGTTAGTTACAAAATTGTGTCCAACCCATTGCGACCCCATGGACAACATTCCTCTAGGTCTTTCTGTCCTCTATCATCCTCCAGCGTCCATTTAAGCTCATGCCTACTGCTTCAGTGTCTCCATCCAGCCACCTCATTCTCTGTCATCCCCTTTTTATTTTGCCCTAAATCTTTCCCAGCATTAGGCTCTTCTCCAGTGAGTCCTTCCTTCTCATTAGGTGGCCAAAGTATTTGAATTTCATCTTCAGGATCTGGCCTTCTAAGTCAGGGATGGGTTAATGTCTTCTAGGACTGACCACTTTGATTACCTTACAGTCCAAAGGACTCGCAGGAGTCTACTCCAGCACCATAGTTCAAAGGCCTCAATTCATTGGTGCTCAGCCTTACTTATGGTCCAACTTTCACAGCCATACATTGCAACTGGGAAAACCATAATCTTGACTATATGCACTTTTGTTGGCAGGGTGATGTCTCTGCTGTTTAGTATGCTGTCTAGATTTGACATAGTTTTCCTCCCCAGGAGCAAGCGTCTTTTAATTTCTTGGCTGCAGTCCCCATCTATGGTGAACTTGAAGCCCAGGAAAATAAAATCTGTCACTACCTCCATTTCTTCCCCATCTATTTGCCAGGAATTGAGAGGGCTGGATGCCATGATCTTAGTTTTCTTAATGTTGAGTTTCAAGCCAACTTTTGCACTCTCCTTCTTCACCCATATTAAAAGATTGTTTAGTTCCTCTTCACTTTCTGCCATTAGAGTGGTGTCATCTGCATATCTGCAGTTGTTGATATTTCTCCTGGCAATCATGTGATTTTATGTGACCTTAATTTTTTACTACTCTTGGTACAACATCTTTCCTTGCATTACAACTCACTATATGCTTCCTAATGCAGATTAGGGCCCAGATTATGAGAAGGAATGCACAACTTGAATTGGCGGGATGACCACACCAAACTTTCTGTGGGCAACATTCCACAGCGGGCATGGAATTTGCTTAAGAGCTTGCTTAAACTCTTACCTGACCAAAAAATGAGTCAAAGTAAAAAATGTGAAAACCCACTTTCAGTAGGCCTTGAGACCTCACAAAGAATGCTAACAAGTCATCTGTACCCCTGGGCTGTGGTGAGTTTTATGGGAGCTTAATTGTTCCAATAGAAGAGAAAATACAGTATGTAGCTCAGGATTGAACTGCAAAGTCCTTGGTATTCTCTCAGCTTGGTTATTTGCTTAGAGATTTCATTACACAACTAAAAACCATAATTAATGATAGTGCATAAGGGGTGTTCCTTGTTGTTTTCTCCTTGGAAGTTCCTTGAGTAGACCATTGTTTTCTGCTTATTTTTGGTCTGTGTTTATACTGCTTATCTGGGTGTTGACTGCTGGAAGTGATATGATCAGATCTTTTTTTTTTGTTTCTTTTTAGCTTTCTGCTGTCCACTTTGAATGATATGTAAGTATGATAAATTTCAGTGTCCCTATTGATGGCTGTTTTGTTTGATTGTCAAGCTTCCAAAAATTTCTTAGAATTTTTTTTTAATTGGCTTGGTCTAAGATGCTCACAATTGAAACTCTGAGTGAGTCTGTCCATATATTGTGTAACCAGAAGTTTTCATATATTTTCAGATTGCTAGTAGGGGCACATGAATGTGCTCTGCTAGTCTTCTACCTTTTTGTCCCACATACCAGCGATTACAGTCTTTACATTGTACAGTGTAGTTGCCTCATTGTTTCTTCTTCCGCTACTGGGTCTTTTGGTTACCTAAAATATTTTGGAGGGCTTTAATTGGTTTGTATATTATAGTGATATCATATGATTGTAATAGTCTAGTTCAGGGATATCAAACTTGCATTATCAGTGTCATCACATGATGTATCGCAACTTTTTCTCCCTTTGCTAAACCGGGCATGGGCATGGCCAGTGTGTGATGCATCTGGCTCATGGGCCCATGAGTTTAACAATCCTGGTCAAGTTGATTCTTTCTGAAATGTTTTTGATGTATGGTAGTGTCATCCTTTTCATAGCTTATGTTGGTTGTGCTATTGTGGGATGAGTGGTCAGGTCCTTTTGTTTAAAATTGTGAGGGTATCCATTTTGTTGGGAGATGTTATACAAGTGATTTGTTTCCTTTTCCTGGTGGTCTAGTTTGTTTCAGGGCATTTGTGGAGGGCAAACTACTGTTATAAACAGGAAGAAACTCCACACTCACGAGCACTTATGATGCTGTCTAGTTTGATAATTCAATAATTCAATTTAATATAATTAATAATAATTCAATGCAAGCAAACAATCAAAATCAGAGAGCATCAAGGACTCCAGAGCTTAACTGTGTTCTCCATAGTGTATTCTGAATTTAGATTCTGAACTGAAATGACTACTAGTAAACAATCACTATTATTTATTCCATTTATTTATTTTTCTCACAATCCAAGATGGAATGATGGAGGCCTATTTCTGCAATGGAGCAGTTACAGAGCTTCTGAATGTTTGCTTCTTAATGATTGTGCAGAAAGCTTTTGAATAGTCGCAGTAAAATACCTTTATGAAAAAAAAGACTCCTAGGAACATGAGAATAAACAAGAGAGTATAAGGCTGCATGTAAGCCTCACAGGCTTTGGTTTTTTTTGTCTATGCATCCACTTGAGCAGCTGGAAAGCAATGGAGAGACATGATATCACGCATTTTGATGTAAAAAGAAAGGATATTCTGAAGCTCTACCAAATGAGAACACAAAACCTACTGTAGCTTCATTGTTAATAACTTGCACAAATATCTATGGCTTTCCCTCAAAGATCTTTTTTTAAGCATTCTAAAATTGTCATTCTGTAAAGATGAAGGTGCCAAATAAGATTCGGGGAAGGAGGGGTGTGGGTAAGAAAAAAACCCAGACCGAATCAACTTTTGTACGTATTTCTTTCATCATTAATATAATATATAGTATTTCTTTCTTTCTCCATTAGCATGTATATTAATGATTTTACTGCATTCAAAGTCCTGTTTCAGTATTCTACTAGAACAGACACAAACAGGAAGGTATGATTGTGGTTTTTAAATTGGCAGTCTACATTAACTCACGTCAAGCTGATGTTCTCCTGATCAATAGGTTGCATTTGCAACTCCTGGCAAGTCAACATTCTAATACATCTGGAATAAACCCAGCTTCCAGCAAAATTTTTGTGTGTAGAATAGATTTGGAAAATGTATAAATGCGATGGATATATCTCCAATAGTGACAAAAATGTCAAGTGTTTCTTAGATCTTCTTGCACTCCTGTCCATTAAACATGAATTAAAGCCAAAAGATGAGGCATGGAATTGAGGGGGAATGAATGATTGAAGTTCATTTATGCCCATCCTTTTTCATTCAAAAGGGGAGAAAATTAATGAACAGACCCAAGCCTGATTTACAGGGGACTCACTATATCCTATGGCAGGGGTGTCAAACTCCTGTCATCATGGCTGTGTCACATGACGTATTGGGACTTTTTCCCCCTTTGCAAAAACAGGCATGGGCATGGCCAGCACATGATGTATCCGGCCCGCAGGCTGGGAGTTTGACAGTCCTGTCCTATGGTATATGCTATCCTAGACTTAGACCAATGGAATAGTTGCTCTGTATATAAACCAGAAGTGAAAAACCTCTGGGTCTCCAGATATTGTTGAACTATAGGTCCCAGCAGCCTACAAATGAGCCAGACTGAGCCCACAGGTCTCCTTATCTCAATCTAAAGAATTGTCAATTCCTATGAATTTTTTGTAGTCAGAACAACCAATCTTTCTTTCAACAGCAATTTGATTTCTGCATTCTGCTTTGGTCCTTGCTCCACCAAGATGCTACCTTCCCCAGAGACAGCTTTGCTCCAACTGGTCTGGACTGTGGCCACAGTATTTGTCAAGAGATTTGAAGTGGTGGAAGAGGGAAGAGTGGATCATTTGAGTTTGCCACTTCACTGACAAACTGAAGGCTAGTTTTGAGAGTCATTTACTGTGTTTCTTTATAGATTAGGAGAAAGAGGGGAAGGGAGAGTCCTGGGAAAGCAATTAAGCCCACTCTCTCCTTAAGTAAGCAGAAGGCAAAAAGATGATAAATGTTCTATCAAACCTGCTGTTTACAGTATACTTAGGCAAGTGGTTAATTGCTCATTTTCATGTTATCTGACTACAGCTTCTCAGCACAGGTGTTTTTTGTTTTTGAAACCAAGAAAAGCTGAAGTGATTATTCTTTCTCTGCTTGACGTCATGGAGGAAATACCAGATGCATACGAGGGAGGCAGGGTTTTATCAGTCACCTGGGAATTTAATGCCCAGCAATAAAAAAGAGGAGGAGAAGGAAAAAAGAACAGTCTAGACTAAAATATCATGTGGTAAAGCTTCCAGAAATATGGCGCTCTGTAGAATTTGGCATGATTCAATAGATTAGGGGTCTCCAACCTTGGCAACTTTAAGACTTGTGGACTTCAATTCAGCAAAGCTGGCTGAGGAATTCTGGGAGTTGAAGTCCACAAGTGTTAAAGTTGCCAAGGTTAGAGACCCCTGCAATAGATCACCAGTCCTAAATGTGGCCAAATATAGTGAAGGCAAACTAATCTGATTACTTAACAGGGATTTGTTCATTTTGAAAATGAGAAGGGATTCCCAAACTCAGCAAAATGGTGGATGGAACATTACAATGCTAATTACGAATATTCAAATGGGGTAGGATTTGCATCCTGATCTTTCATCCACTATTGAATCACTTTTGACCCCACCTCCAGAGTAACCACTGCCAGAACAGTTGAATCCGCTATTAGTAAAACAAAATGATCAAAAAATCTCATCTAAAAATCATCTGAATGAAAGTGACTAAAAGGTAAGTAAGAACCGTGGTGGGCCTGTGGTTAGAATGTAGCATTGCAGGCTAATTCTGTCAACTGCTTCCAGTTCAATCCTCACCAGCTCAAGGTTGACTCAGCCTTCCATCCTTTCGAGGTCAGCAAAATGAGGTCCTAGCTTGTGGGGGGAAATATACTCTGTAAACCACTTAGAGAGAGCTGTAAAGCACCGTGAAGTGATATATATTGTCTAAAGCTATTGTTTATTTGCTAAAGGAATGAAAGAAGAGAGGACAAATAGAATGGGATAGAAAACAAACAGGGAAAGGTAGGGGTATTTGCAGGGGTGGTATTCTACAGGTTCGCACCTATCGCTAGAACCGGTTGTTAACATTCTAAGCAGTTCAGAGAACCGGTTGTTGGAAGAAATTAGTGGCCTAATCCGGTAAGGAAGGCAGGAAGGAAACATTCTGGTGTTGCTTACAGAAACTGCCTCTCCATTAACCCTGATTACATTCTTGGCAGGACTAGACTTCCTGNCTTTGCTGGCACTTTGCTTGGTGGAGTGACCATTCAAAGTTACAATGGCACTGAAAAAAGTGACTTATGACCATTTTTCACACTTACAACAATTGCAGCATACCCACAGTCACGAGAGGCCAGGAGACCCATGCCTCGATGTAAGTGATGTTGAGTTGGCTATGCCCAACCAGTCACATTACCACCAAGCCACACCCACCAACTAAGCCACACCCACAAAACTGGTTGTTAAAAAAATTGAATCCCACTCCTGGGTATTTGTGATGTCCATGAATATAGATACTTTTATGGATATGTATGAAAGAGAGAGGGAAATGTTTTTTTTTAACAACAAACATAAACATAAAATAACAAATAAAACCTTCTTTCAGTTGTACAGTGTGTCGGTTGGTACAGGTTTTTTGTGCACAATATCTATAGTCTTTTCCTTTTAGGTTTACATTCATATAACATATTAACTTTCCATATCATGTTATATTATTGTTATGCCATCCTCAGGCTTTAATTTCAAATCCATATTATCCTTTAGAGCAATTCTCAATGCTTACTAATTTTTCTAATTTATTCCAAAATAATCTGTTGTAACATATCATTGCTATTGTATTACACTTCAATTTCCTACTTTTCTATCTAGCCATTGGTAGAACAAATCCTATATCTTATAATACTCTTTTTCTTCTTGCTCTGAGAGAGGGATGAGTATTCATTAATGCTGTAAAAGATAGAGGTGATTCTATCACCTCAAATTACAAAAATATATGTTATATATTTGGACTTTAGAAAAGTTTTGGCAATTTCACACTCAGGATCCCTATGACAGGGTTAAACAAAAAAGTCAGAATGGCAGCAAGCTAGCATGATCCTAGCTTGGCTCATTTTGAGCAAAATAAAATGTAGGTCTTTAATTATACGGTTGAAATTACAAACAGATTCTATTTTTAACTATTAGATGTCCTTGAGTCCCTCACTACAAATCTCTTCAATAAGCTTAGTAATTATGGGTTAGGAAGTTGGGTCATCTCATAAATGGCCAACTGGCTTAATGACAGGAAGTAGGAGGTAGAAGTAGACATAATGGTATTACTTGAAGAAGTATACCAGTTCTCATAGACTATGGTTATTATTATTTTTTTTTGTAGCTAAAATGGAGACAATTCTTATAGTAATGTAAAAAAGTAAGGAATCACATTTCAAAAATGAAAAGCAGTTTCTCTTTCTGTCTGCCAAGGAAAATGTATATTTCTATAAAGGAAGAATTTAGTTTAAAAAAAAATAAAAGAAGTAAGCATTTAGGTATTGCATCCAAAAAGCTTCTTCGAGGTACATTTTTAGTTCAAGTCTGGTGGGCATTTTATGTTAATGCCGAGTTTTTGCATGTCGATTTGCAAGAATCAATCCTGCCATGTTAATTTAGGATTATCTGTGCTATGGATAGGTTCCAAATCTGACATTGCAATGAATTTGCAAGTTCTTCAACTAACCTACTAATTAGGTCCTTCAAATTGTGTGAAAAGACCCATGGTTTCTCCTCAACAAGATGGAAAATTATTAGGTGTTTTTCTATTTTTTTAATATATATGTATTTATTTTAAGACAAACATACACAGACACTACAGAAAAAAAAAGAAAAACATAAAACCATCTTCCATTTTGTACATACAGTGTGTCAGTTGGTTTAGAATCTTTTGTGTGATCCTCTCATAATCATGTTCACAATTTATATCAATCTTACATTGTCAAACTAACATATGCTTATCTATTTATCAATTATTAATTATCCTGCTATTTATTCCATCAATATTTATACTTATGCTGTCTCCAAATGGTTATATTATGTCGACATTAATTTTGTATCAGTCTATTAAACTTCTATAACAAAGATTTATCTATCTCGTGTACTCGTTGCCATGTCTTTATCCAACCATTGATAAACACCAATCCATATCATATAAAATCTGCTATTGTCTTCTTGTTCTCATTCAATGTCAGTACTCATTTCAGCAACAGTCCATAATTTTTTCATACTTCCTCCTGCATAGGTATTCTTGTCATTTTTCCAGTTTCTTTGGCAAATACAATTCTAGGCAGCTGTTAAAACATTTACAGTCAAATATTTCAGTTCCTTTAATTGTAATATGTCTGGTGTGACTCCCAATAAAAAAGATCTCTGGTTTAAAGTCTATATGTTGTTTTTTATCATTTTTTCCAAACCATGGGTTTGTGGATTTAGTCCAACATTTTTTGCACTGAACATGTCCACCACATATTTGGTAATTTTGAACCAGGTTATTGATGACATTTCCAACATTTATCCGATTGTCTCTTAAATACCTTGCAAGTCTCATCAGGGGTAGATGCCACCTGTAAACATATCTCATACAAATTTTCTGTTATATGCAGTAGACATTATCATTTATAATTTTGAGACGACCAATATTGCCATTTTCTAAAATCAATCTCATATCCAAAACTTTCCCCCCAGAAGCAATCATCATTTCTCTTAACTTGTTCCTCCTCGCAATTTAAATTCATATAGATGTCCATAAAGTTTTTTTAATTTACTTTTCATCAAGTACCCATCAAAATTTTATCGTAAATCCAGTCACTTATCATAAATACTTTATGCTTTAGAGTCTTTATCAAACCTAGATTGTATTTGCAAATATTGAAAACCAAATCATTTTACACCTTGTCTTCCAATGCTTTGCAAGATTTAATGTTCACCATTTTCATTTCAATATCTCAGCAATCTAACTGTTTGTTCCTTTTTATATATTATTGACCAAGAAAAAAAAGCTTTCAATATTGATATCCATGTTGCGAATATTTTAAAGTAATATTGATCTTTTTAATCGTCTCCTAGTTCAAAAAACATGCCTTCCCAAATATAATTGTCTTCTTTAAAATACCCCCTGTGTTTTAGTTCCCTTTATACCAGAGAAAGGCATTTGCCATCCCAACAGCAAGTCATGACTCTCTAAAAGTTCAAAAATCTACTGCTTCCTATAGTGTTTATCCATTCCTTTACCCACATCAAACTTGTCACCTGGTAATATAAGTCCCCACTGGGCAAGGCAAACCCCCTCTTATTCTTGCATCTTGTAACAATTTAAATTTTATTCTTGCTTTTTACCCTGCAAATATATTTCAACACAATTCATATTTAAATCTTCAAAAAACTCTTTTCCTAGTTCGAATAGGAATTGTCTGTGATAAATATAAAACTCTAGGCAATATATTCATCTTAATTGTAAGATATTCTCCCAATCAATGATAGTTGCAGTTTTTCCCCATTTTTATCAAATTCTGTCACAATTCCTGCTGTTTGAGTTTTAACAAGGTTATCTTCCTTCAGTGTACTTACATCTTGGTATAATATGTATCCCTAATATTTTACCATTGTTTTGTAGACCTGTATTTTTTAAAATTCCTTCCAACTCTTTCTTTTCGTCTTGCTAAACATATTCTTTGTTAATTACCTTTGTTTTGGTCTTTATTTATTCTCAAACCTGCTACTTTTCTCCCACATCTTCTTATTTTTCTATTAATTTGGGTGATGTTTCCAATGAGTCTTCCAATATAAATACCAAAGTCATCTGGCAAAAGCTTGCCAATTTATATTCCCTCCTTTTAAATTTCATTAAGGTGTCCTTTTATTTTCTTTTTCTTCTCTGATATTCCTTTCAAGACTTCCAATGTTATACACAAACAGCAAAGGCACAATGGACAGCCTTGCCTTGTCCCTTTTCTAATCTATTGGATTCTGTTAATATTCTCTATTCACCCATCACGCTTTGCAGTTTGTTGCATGGTATATTTTTTCCAATGGCTTGGATAAATTTTTTACCAAAGCCATTTGTGTCAATTGCAATAAAATAAATCTTCCAACTCACATTGTCAAAGGCTTTTTGTGGCATACTAGAAACATCAGGCCAATCTTGCTTCTCAGGGTGTGCTTCATAATATTCCAGAGTAGCCAAAATAATTCTCACATTGTCTTATTGATGCAGAAATCCATTTTGTATCAGTATGAATAAAATTATTTAAGTACTCTTTAGTCTTTCTGCCAGAATTGAAGCAAATATTTTATAGTCCTGAGTTAATAGAGATATAAGGTCTATAATTATTAACTTGCCTACAGGTCTGTACCTTCTTTGGTATAAGTGTAATGTCTGCTTCTGACCATGTTTATTAAGTTTCTTTTCTTCAACATAAACTTCATTCATAACTTCTAAAAGATGAAGATTCATATTTCCTGAAAGTCTTGTAAAATTCTTATGCTGGCAAACCATCTGGACCTGGTCTTCCCAACCATACTGTTTTTTTTTTAGGCCTTCTCTTAATTCCATCATTGTTATATTTCCTTCTAACTTTGGTTCAAATATATTTGGTATCTGAGGTAGTGTCGCTTTCTGTAGATATTGGCTTAATTTGTTTTCTTCTTGTAATATTCTCTTGAAAGTACAGTTTTTTCTATAGTAGTCTTGTATAATTTTTTTCTTCACCTCATTTCATAGTAAAACCTTGTCCTTCTTTATTATTAATGTGACTAATTTCCTTCTGCTTCTCTTCTCTTTTTCAGTTTAATGAGGCAATCTTGCTTAGCCCATTGCCTGGTTTGTTTTGCATCTTCCAAAGTAATTCTGTTTGGCATTTTTAATTTTTGTGCTAAATTGCTTCCATTAGGCCCATTTTATGTTTAATTATACCCATTTTATTTTTAATATCCTTTCTTTTGTGGGGCTTCTGTAATATTTTTCCAATCTTTATAATGCCATCCTTCTAATGCCTCTTAAATGTCTTTTCTCTGTTTTCTGATGTCTCTTTTCCTAGTATAATCTATTATATCAAGCCTCTTGTGTAGGCGTTCTTGTGTCACCAAGATGTCTATAAAAGATGTATCCTCTTTTCTATTTTCTTGAAGAAGAAAACAAGTTCTTTCTCTATTTTCTGTTTGAAAGTCTTTTTCTTTATAATATCATATTATTTAAAGTCCATCTAGATCTCCCTCTTAATATCCCTTTCCAAATAACTGACACGTATTATGATCCTGCCAAGTGCTTGTTTCTATTTCAAATCTGTCATAACATTAATTAGTCAATAATATTATGCTCACATCCATATCATATTTTTCTAGACCAGGATGTATGCTATTTGAATAAAAGTATATGCCTTACTTTTTCCCCCTTGCATTTTCGTCTCTCCCCTCCATTGCATCTTTTTAAGTATAATTCCTCTATTATGGAATGAAGGATTTTGGTAAGTATCTTTCTAAAATTTTCTTTTTGTTTTCTGTGTTTTATAATCCATCCAGTCATTATTATTCCATTAAAATCTCCCATCATACAAATATTAACTATAGTCCAATTTCAATTTTTTCGTTATGTAATTTCTGTAGAATTCTTTTTGGTTTATCATTCGGGCATTAATTGCAATTGAAGTGTTTTAATTGCTGTTTCCAATTATTTCCACCATCCAAGAGATCCTTCATCATCATCTGTGTAGATTAGTTCTGCCAAAATTGTTTCTTTAATATGATACCCACACCCTCTTTTTTTGGAAGTTGTGCTTAAGCAATGTAAATAATTTCCCTTAGTTTCCATTGTTTAGTATATATTCATGTTGCTTTTTTTTTAATAATGTACCGTCTGTGAGCAGAATTATGTCAAATTTAATTTTTCTAATTTTGTGAAAATACTTCCTTCCTTTAGTAGCCAAATTAAGTTCCATTTATGTTTAATCAAATTCAATATTCGCTTTATCATCCATGTTAAAGCTTATAAGAAGGGTTTTATTGCTCTAGTAGATCTTCAATTCTTCTTGTTCTCCTGGGTTCACCAGCCTACTACCTCTTCTTTTTCTTTTCAATTACTATACCCCTCTTGAAATTCAATTTAGTGGAACTCTTCCTTTCTTTCTTCTTTCCTACCTTTCCTCTAAAGTATTTAAAGTAGAATAGCTCAGCTTTTTCAAACTGTGTCAATTTGAATCTTGTTCCTGCCAAGTGAGAACATGAAGGCCTTCTGGCATCAACCATTTGTAAGTTTTACTCTTTTTAAGTAACTCTTTGGTTCAGAATAAATATTCTCTTCTCTTCTCATCTCTCTTAACTCTTCTTGGTATCTGTTTCAGGAGCCTACAATTTATTTGTCTTTATATTTAAGTGTTTTCTCTCTTAACCACCTGGGAGTATCTGTGTCTTAAATAATTGTTCTTAGTAATCTAATGTGAAACTCTCTTGGTCGTCTATTCCTTGTTGCATATCTTGGTATAAGACACGCAAACACTTCATCCATCCCATCCATCATCTTTTCTTTTGGTTATTTCCAGTGCTTCTGCATATTTCTGCCATTATTTTCAGCAAGATTTCATCTTTCCTTCTTCTATATTTGAAAATCCTTAGATTAAAATCTGAATTTATCTATTTCCATCCTAATGGTTTACATCTTGCCCTCTCAAACATACTCAATCGAATATTCAATGTCTCCAAGTTTTCTTATCTTTTTGTATGATCCTTCTTCATTTTTAATAATCTGTCTTCCATATTTTCATCATCATCTGTTGAATATTTTCCAGCTTTTCTCAGCCTGTCGTTTTCAATTTTTTTGCTCAAATCTTCTGGATTCCTTGCATAATCCATCTGTAAATGTCCACTCCTTTCCTTTTCTCTTTTTCCTGTTGTAATAGTTGTCTATATAGATCATTGCCCTCCAGATGTGAGGGGTTGGTATGCGAAGAAGCTGGAGCTGTTGTTTTTCTACTCATAGCTTATCTGTGAAAGAAAAGAGAGAGGAAAAAAAATAAAAAAGAGGAAAAAAGAAAAAAAGGGGGAAAAAAGAATGAGGCAAAAAGTTACCAACTCACAAGAAAAAAAAGGAAAAAGAAAAGTCTTCAGGCACTTGGATACTTTAATCCAATTAGTTACAATGGTAAATGTAAAAAGTTAAAAAATCAATCTATGAAAAGGGAAAAAGAGGAAAGAGAAATATTCTATAATGTTCTTCTTAATAAAAAGAAAAGTAAAATAAAAGATTTACATTCTAGTTCCTGGTTTAAAAAGTCAAAATCCAATTAAAGAGAGAAAAAGCCCAACTAGTGGGTGTGGTGGGTAAGAATGGGTAAAAAGGTAAAAGGGTAAAAAAGCAATTATATATATAAAACAAGTCTCATGCACCAAATAATTCAAGGCTCTTTGATAATCAGCTCAGAGTTTTTCCATGGTCACTTCAATCTTCTTTCTTTCAACTTCAACTCCATGACTCCGAGCTATCTGTGCAAATGAGCACCTGAATAAATAAACTGCACATGCTCATCTCATCTTTTTTCCCAATACATAGCTCAGAGTCCTTGACTTGTAACACAAACTAGTGAAAGAAAAAGGAAACAAATGTATCCAAGGCCTCTGGTGCAGTGCTAACTTACTTTCCTTCACTTTCACTTCCCCTCCTCAATCTAACAGCCCAGGAACTAAAAGAAAAAGAAGTAAAAATCTCCCCCCACTCTTTTTTTAAAGAGGGAAAAAATAAATCCTAAATCAAGCAGAGAGTCTTAATCAAAAAAAGAATTTTCAAAAAAGGATTGTTTAAAAAAAGGAGAAAAGAAAATACAAAACAGAAATAAAATATTAAAAAAGTACCGAGTCCAGTTAAGTTAAAACAAGCTTTGCCAAAGTTAAAATTCCAATAAAAAAGGAAATAAAGAAAAAAACTTTCAACTTGACAATTAATAATGCAGCTTAAACTCTTTTCTGTTCACTTTTAGTCTTACTTTATTTTTTCAGGGTGTTCTCTCCAAGAAATAATAAGTAAAAGTTCATCTCACCAAACTGACACACTTTCTTCCAATCTCTTCAGTTCCAGAGCTGTCCCAGCTTCAGCAGCTTGGAAGGCTGCCTCTCCGCCGCCGGCAAAAAGGGCTTTCCCTGGATCAACCAGGGACTTTGTGATGTCCTTGGGATCAACAGGACATGCCCTTGTCAATCACCATCTCTACAGGATGGTTTAAGTCCATGGGGACCAGCAGCTGAGATATTGACGGTGATCTTGGAGGATCAAGATTGCTCATCCAACCGCCATGACAGCAGTTCTGTCCTCCTCCAGGTGTTTTACTATTGTTGAGAAAAATTCATGCCACTCAAAAGAAGCTGGGGTCAGAAATTATTACCATAAGATATCATTGCTCTTTTTTAAGTAAAAGTCACAAGGAGAAATTTGTGGTTCAAGAGCACAATTCTATTTTTCCTTTCCCATTCTAGGTGCAAATTCAAGTCTAAAATAATCTTATTAACTCAATGGAACTTAGATTGGCAACTTCACAAAATAGCAGAGTCAATGGCTGTCTGTGGGGCTGAAACCTTTAAACTGCATCTGGAATGAAGCTTCAACTCAGTCTGGCTGACTTTCAGCACCAGTTTGATATAGTGACTAAGTCACCAGACCAGAAACTAGGACTCCGGGAGTTCAAGTCCCATCTTAGGCACAAAGGCATATAAACATTCTGGAGCAAATCACTTTCCCCCAACAGCAAGAGGAAACAACTTCCCTAAAACCTTGCCAAGAAAACTGCAAGGATTAATGTAACTCAATGTAAACCGCTTCAAACTTGATTTCAGAAAGTACGACTTCAGCAACAGAGTGGTCAATGCCTGGAATGCACTACCTGACTCTGTTGTTACATCCTATAACCCCCACTCCTTTAACCTCAGACTAACCACTATTGACCTCGCCCCATTCCCAAGAGGTCTGTAAGGGGTGTGCATAAGTGCACCATCTTGTCTACCGTCCCTGTCCTATTGTCTCCATTTATTTGTACCTATTTCCTGTATTCTTACTCATGTTTATACTTATATCTATTATTGTGTAAGTGATTGACAAATCAAATAAATAAAAATAAAATAAATAATCTAGGCAGTTGCCTCAAAAGTGAAAACACACCAAATCTTTTGCTCTTGTGATTCTTGTGGCAGCTGGGGAGGAGGAAATGAGACTGTGTTGTACTTTTTAAGCTGATATTCTTAAACTAAGAAAAAAAACCTTTGGTTGGGAAGATGGAGTTGTCTGGTGGCAAGTCCAGCAATTACTTTTTGAATTTATGCAGATAGTCCTCAACTTATGATCACAATTGAGCCCAAAATTTATATTGCTAAATGAGACATTTGTTAAGTGAGTTTTGCCCCATTTTATGACTTTTCTGGCCACATTTGTCAAGTGAATCATTGCAATTGTTAAGTTAGTGTGTCTGGTTTACCCTTGGCTTTGCTTGTTGGGAGATCACAAAAGATGATCACATAATCCCGGGACACCGAAACTGTGGTGATGCTTCAATGATCATAAGTGTGAAAAAATGATCATCAGTCACTTTTTTCAGTGATGTTCTAACTTTGAATGGTCACTAAATGAACTGTTGCAAGTCAAGGACTACTTGTATCTTCTTCGGTACCCAGAGCCTCATTTCTTAAAACTATGGAACTAAACCAGGGGTGTCAAAACTTGTGGCTCATGGGCCGGATGCATCACGTGCTGCCCATGCCCCCATTTTAGCAAAGGGGGGAAAAGTCACGATACGTCATGTGATGACAGTGTGATGATGCGAGTTGGACACCCCTAAACTAAAGCATAGGATTACTTAGAATACATTTTAAAGCCTTGTCTAAATTTGTAGATTTCCAGATTTTGCATTAATGGTTCCAAGCAGGGTTGTATTAGAATCAAATTAATTAATTAACTATGAAACGAGTGAAACTAAAAGTGCTTATGGTTGACTGGACTGTGCCCCTATTTAATAATATAGTTGCATAGTTTCTAGTTATTTTTTTTTTATTTTCTTCTGCTTCCTATTTATGCTGTCATGTTTTGCTGTTTGTAGTAGTAATCATTTCAGTTGAGTTGTATATAAACAGTTTTCTTAAGTCTCTGCAGTTTTTATAGAATGTTCTATACTTGACATTCTGCGATAGTTTGTACTTTAAATTAGTAAAGTTTTCTTTCTTAAAAAATACTAATCCATCTTGGTATTGCTTCTATTTAAATTTAATGAACTGAAACCAGATCCCAAATTAGGATGTTATTTAAGCCATAGAATTTACAAACTCAAAGCAATAAATGCAAATTGGAGTATTACAAATATATTTAATAGAGTGAGTCCAACCATCTCACATTTACAGGGCCTTCTTGAATTCTCAGAAGATGGCACATCAATATAACACATACGCAAACACACACACAATACAATCCCTGTATGTGAGATGTCATGCATTTATTTTGGATCCACAGAATAAAAGAAAATCTTGTAAACCAGTAATATGTGCATTTATATCATGATTTCAAACAGACAATAGACTGTATATTAGTTCAGTAGGTGTGTAAACAATGAATCCCACCCATGAATTTATGGAAGTTACCTGGGTTTTAATTGAAGTCATCCAACTCAGCCAATCCTTGTAACTCTGAACTCCACACCTTCAAATATTGTCCAATTAATTCTAATGAAATTTGGCATTCTATACTCACAAGCAATGAATATTTGAAGAATTCTGCTCCATTAAAGATACTTGTATGGGTTAGAAATTATGTCTGAATCTGCCCAAATCAGGGGTAACTGCAATTGCTATGACTGGAAAATCTGTGTACATAAAGAATTGTAATTGGGAAAAACAAGTCCCCAGATTTTATTTAAAATCAAACTGCACAATGAACCAATTTTTTTGGTTTCCATAATGTACTGTTGCTCTGATGAATGGGTTTCAAAAAGTACAGACTTCAGATTTACCCCAGACGAGGCCTTACTTTTTAATGTGAACCACAGAACCAAGTAAATGAGTTAAAAACACAGTCAAGGGATGGGATTAGAAACAGACTGATTAATTTCCATTCCTCTCTTTTTTCCTTAGAAAAAGGAACTGTTAAAAACAGGCTCAGGATCAGGGACTACTATGTTAGTAATAAAAAAAATACATATAGAGCACCAGAACTTTAATGAAAATGCTTTCTTCTGCCTTTAATAATTTTGAAAAACAGTTCCATTCATTGCAAAAAGGTTAAGGATTAAGTTCCATTTGACTATTTCAAAGTCAATTTATTTTTGACAGAATTTAATAAAGTCAGGATTTTCTCAAGAAGAATAACAATTCTGCTCATGGAGGAAAATGTATGCCTTTTCTTAATTGCCATTTTCACTTTCTGGCAAACAGCACAATACAGCTGACATGGGTTTTGAGGCAATGCTTCTGCCAAAATGCAGCTAATATTAGCACTGTATCCAGCCAGCATACTAAACTCATCCCTTATTTTCCTGCTTTATGAGTATATATTTTTTGAAAATAATCACTTGATTTTCATCATAGTTTGAAACACAATTTAATGTTTAATTAATTTGTCTATGAGAAAAAAGCATCATGCTGTTATGCTCTGCTATGAACAATTTTGCTAAGGTTAAAGTGCATGAATCCAGATAACCTTGAGATGGTAGTAAAGCCCATGTGCCACTGCACTAACAGATGCAAAGAGGATGTAAAATGGACAAAAAAGCTTGCCATCCGTTGGAAAACGCAATGCATCCATTGTGTACTCACTGATACGGTGTTTCGATACCGCTCTCTCCGTTAAATATTTGGTTCTACTGCTATTTCATCGCTCAAAAAGTTTGAAGCTGCCACAAAACTTTTTGAGTGGATGAAACTCCCCACGTATGATCTACATCCTGGACGACAATACAGGCAACAAACGTTCCTTATGTCCGTTGTCAGTCTGTTAGCACGTTCCGAGTGTATCCTCTTGGATCCTCTGGCATCCCCTCAACTCAACATCCTGCTGCCAGCTGAAAGCGGGAAAGAGGAGGAAGATGAAAGGTACCAGGAACACACCACAGCGTTAGTAGCATGGAAATAAGAAAGGATTAGCGATACCATCTCGTATATAAAGCCACATTAAACGGACAAAATGTTCGACTATGGACGTTATCTCAGATATTTAGTTCTTGGAGTATGCCTAGAAGTATGAGTTGGATAGTGATCCCACCTAGTGCAGCCCTAAAAACCACATTCCATTCCCATTTACAAAAGGGTGGAGGAGACTGATCTCCATCCTCAGACTCACTATTCAGTCCAGCAGCCGTGGTGTAAGACATCTTCACCCTTGGTTTTTGCTCTTCCACATCATCATGATCTCCACCAGTGGATAATCACACAATCCTTTATGGTAGATTAGCCATCAGTTCAACACCAGAACCAAGCCCACTTCAAGGGACTGTTTTCACCTTTTTCGCAAGGAAAAAAAAAGGAGATCGTCCAAGACTTGTGTGGGTCCGAAGATGGATAGGGAGAAGAGTGGAGTTTGGACTCTATGGACAAGCTGATGGTGGAGCTGAGGAATGAAGACCACTCGTGCATTTCAGCATTCATGAGGAGTGCCACGAAGCCATGTTTGACGAAAATTGTGGAGCGTTCTGAACCCAGGTTGACCTAAAGCAGAAGCACCAACTTCCAATCCCAGGCTGGACCCTTGGACTGAAGGTCCCACCGACTGAAGTCCCATCCAGCTGACTTCTGCACCACACTGCTCTGGAACCACATACAGAACATTGCAGTATGCCTGGGGGGCCCAACAACAGGGCATCAGCAAAACGGTCAGAGAAAGTGGGCAGGCCATCATCGAAAGATACATGGAGGAAGCTCCTCCAGTGCTCCACACTAAGGGAAGGCTGGGAGGAAAGTTGCAGAGCAGTGGTATGCAGAGTGGAACTTTCCACACACCGTTGGAGCCATAGATGGGCAAGCATGTGGCCTGCAAAGAGTCCTCCAGCCAACTTCAGGGTTCCTCTTCAAACAAACTAAAAGGCTTTCTTCGGTATCATACCTTCTTGTTCATGAGTGATGCTGCTACTACAAGTTTCCTCACTGGCCATTGATGCTTGTCAGGCAACGGACGAACAGTTTCAGATAGCCAGAGTGTACAACGCCAGTGGACCTCAAGATGGGCTGCGAACGCAAACCTCATCATGGGTGTTCCAGATCAGAACCCCGTACTATCCCCAATGACACACAAGTTGTGCCGAGATTTCATCGTGGGTGATGACGCCTTCTCCCTCAGAACCTACCTTCAGGAGGCCCTACACTTGCAGAGTACCTCACCCTGAAGAGAGGATCTTTCAATCTACAGGCTGTCCAGGGACAAGATGGGTGTGCGAGAATGCTCTATCTCTATATATGTTCATATCTATCCACCCATGCTGATCATCTCTGGACTTGTGAGGAAACTGATAGCTTGCTGGCATCTGCACAATCTCTATCTATATCTCTATATGTATGTGTGTGCATATATATCTGCTTTGTGGACTGTCAACAAGGGCATTATATTGGAGCTGGGTGAATGGAGGCGAATGGACGAAACCTTAGTAGACACTGTGGATGTTACGCGAAGTCGCCGAGAGTGTCAGAGCTCACGTGAAGGGAAGAAGAAGTCTATCGCAATTCTCTATATTACTGGTGCAACTCCCAGCTCTCAGTGGTCAGTGCTATACTATATTAATGCTTATGATTGCTTCCTTGAGTCTTGTCTTCATAACATATATGGATTGTGCCTATGTGAGTGTCCTCATATGTATATAGTATGAGAATGTGGCTTTGATGAATGGAATAGTTAGATAATAAAAAGGCCTATTTATGTTTGAGCAGCTGCGAGGCGTGCGGTGGATACATACAGTCCCAACTATGCTCTGCACTGCAGTCTTCATCTCACTATCCGCCTTCCCATCCCCAACAAATCCTCAACTTTCCACCTATCCCACAGCTATCCTTATCTATCCACAAACTATCCTTACCTTTCCCACAAGCATGCAAGACCTTAACCCTTTCTTCAAATTTACGAACACTTTATTAAGTAAATAAAATGAACCGAAGTGCGTGAAGCAAAGATAACCTGGTATCAAACAAACTATCTTAAGTAAACTGTATGACTTTATTAAAAAAGTCAAAAATGAACCAAGTAAAGTATGTCTTTAAGCCAAAGATAAGTAGTGAACAGGTAACAAGTCAGTCTCTGCACTATTTTCTCAGTCACTCTGAGGCATGTCCATGGTCTCAGCTGTCGACGCAGGAACTGTGGAGCTGGCTGTGGCTGGAGTGTTGGTCTGAGGTGCCATTGGGGTGCCTGCCGCGAGAGTGCAAACAGGGATGGGTGTTTCAGGAGCTCTCAGAGAGCTGACTCAGTCCCGTGAGTTGAATCTCTCTCT
>BHFT01051184.1:0-15006 GCA_004320025.1 Laticauda laticaudata
ATGCTCTGCCAGTAAAAATGGAGCTCAGGAAGGCCGTCTGCAGTCCTACTGAGCTCTATTTTTGGTGGCAGAGGCACTACAGGCAAGTCCTTGGTTGTTTCCAGGGTGACCCCATGGGCTGGATCTCAGCACCCTGTGGGCCATATCTGGTCCCCAGGCCTTGAGTTTGACACCCCTGGCCTAGACCACTGCAATATTTAATAGGCAATGGATGGTAATTATGAGTTTAGAGAATGAAAATGCCAGATTTTTCCATGCAATTGGCATCTTATTCTTTCACCCATTGCTAATCACCTTTGCCAAAGGCTCCCAGTTATGCTTTTATGGCACATATATTGTATGTATGTGTGTAACCAGATCAGCTTGTACTACGGATAGTGTGAGTGAATGGTCATGATGATGAATAGCAGCAGTGGTGCGTTAGTAGAGTGTCACTGTGATATTGGCAGCAGTTTATTTATAGCACATGAGCCCAGTTAAGGATGGTCCATTTTAAACTTTTAGACTTTCAGCAACTATTCAGTGATATTATACGAACTGACTTAGAGTTTGGATTTAGAAATTAGAGTGGGCCCCATTCTAATACTCTTTCAGAACGCCCTGAAGATGTGGTTCTGCCAGCAAACCAGGGGAACTTAGAATAGAATAGTCCATTAAATGGCTGGTATGAATGTGTGTGGTCACAAAGGTGGAGGGTTATTTTTTTATTTTTATTATTTTTATTATTTTTATTTCTTTTTTATTGTGCTTTTATGTCCTTGTAAGCAGCTTTGAGTTGCCATGTGCGAGTAAGCAGCAGTATAAATTTTCTAAATAAATTAATTTATACAATAAGGCAGGAAAAACAAGTGCCTTCCGATCTTAATAAAGTTTTTGTGTTAAGCGTCTTGTGGAAACCCAACCTCATTGTTATGGTTTAGGGATCAATGTTAAGTGAGAAAATGCATTCATTCATAAGTGTGTTCTGTAAAAGCAGCTATAAAGTTATTTGCATTGTTTTAACCTCGTCAAACTAACATTTTTTTTCCTCCCTGGACTCAGGCAGACATTTGTGAACTTTATCAACAATAAACAAACCTTTCTAAAGGTGACATTTAGAAAATCGAAATGGATTTAACACACTCCTCCTACTCCATTTATGAGGATTTTGACCTGAATATTTACAAGAAGCTTTAATCTGTATTTGGTGGTTTATGTGATAGATTATCTACAGCCAGAATTGAATTGTGTTATTGACGATTATACAGTATTTCCTGTAAGATTAAAAAACAGAATGATCAGTCCATGGAGACAGGAATTGATTTTATTAATAAAATGTATATTATTTTGTCTTTCAGGTGACAGTTAACAAACTTTGGTTTTTGAAAAGGAATTTCAAACAGCAAATTGTTGATTTTGAAATTTCTTTTACACATAATATGCTTGCATGCTTTAAAGCAGCTGAAAATGAGCTAGTGGGATCCGGTATCAATTAATTTAAAACAGATTTATGAAAGAAATAGTAACAAATATTTTTCAAGTCTTACATATATTATGAGAAATAAGTACAAAAGGATTTGTGTTAAATTAATGTCTATGTTTGACCACCCAGAAAAAAAAAACCTCAAAGCCAGGAAAAAATAAAATTACAAATTGTAACTGGTTGAGTTTAAAAAAAAGTCTTAATGGATAGCAATTTTCTCATAGGTTGCTTGGCAACTAGGTAGAATCACATGACCTAGACTTATTTGCCACAATACAGCAAGAAGGCTACCTGAGCAGATTTAATTTTTTACACTCTTGTATCTTCTGTGCTGGAAAGCAAATAGATTTCATCAATACAAATCCAGAATCTGAAGTTATAGTGCTGCATTGACTATATCCATCATTTGCAATGTAGTTTTTGCTTAAGTTAGCCAGGAGTACAGTACATAAGTCCTTTCACTTGATCTACCACTATCTTTAACACCACCATGTTTGGTACAATAAATGGCAGTGCTAGACATATTTTAAATCTGAAAGCTCTATTCATTTCTTCTTTTTATCCCTGGGCATTACGATATGCCCGAGAGGGTGAGGGTGGGGGAGGAAAAGTCTATTGAACAGGGGCAAGAGTTTTTGTTCTGAAGTTTCAGAAGTAAACAATGACACTGATAGAATAAAAACTACACATTAGTTTGACAAATATAGGCACTGCTCATATATAATTTAGCTATACCTAGCAAATGTGCCAGAAAGATCACTGGAGTAAGCACAGTACATAAATCATTGTGCAGAATCTACTTTTAATATCCAGATTGAAAAAAAAATTCTGAGAGTTTCAATTAGTCATTAATTATAGACTAGTTAGTTATATTATTGGAATTAATTCATTATACTCAAGGGCCCCTTGTGACATTACAGGAAAAGAACTGGCAGCCAGAAACAAGGTATGCTTTGTTCCTAAGCTATGGAAATATTGGAAGATGCATCCATAGACATACTATCCATGCTGCTACTTTTCTGCATATCAGCATTTACTCCAATGCTGAAGGCAACACCTTTAGTGGGGAATGAACCACAGAAATGGTCTCCTTCCATCTGGCTCACAACTTTGCACATTGTCAGAATACAGTACTAAGAACCTGTGCTTGAGCTACAGGGACTTTCCTCACATCTTTTGCACATTTAACAAGACACATTTTTTCCCATGCGAACATAAAAAATAACCACCACCAAAACACAACTTGCTTATGTCTTGAAATGAGGTATGGCATCCCATGGGAGTATTTTAATGGGCCCTTGAGATCCTTCTTGGAATTCCTTATTGCAAGATAGTCCAAAGTAGGAAAGGGTGCTTGCTGCTCCTTTGTTTCCAGTTCTGCCTGGACCTGAGGTTTTGTCACTGACTTCAAATAACATAGCTCTAGAGATCAATATATACAAAGAGGGTACATGATAATATTACTAATCAGAAAAATATGGAGTGGGACTTCATTGGAAATTGCAGCTTTATTTTTCATAATACATACACGGTACTGAAATGTAATTCTGAAATTAGGATAAGGTAACAGCCAGTTGCAATTCAGGGATGCATGCAAGTTTTAGAAACAGACACTGGACAGCACTGTACTGTACACAGAATAATTACAGTTTATAAAACATATTTTCTTAGCACCTCTCATGTTGTAAAAAAAAAAGGAGCACCATTCAATTTTACAGCACCAAAAAATAAAAATAAAAGGGAAATGAGGTGAGTGAAGAAGGATAGGACATTCATAAGATGAACTTGCCTGTTGGTGACACAGGGTCATTCATCATTTGCCAAATAAATTTAAGTCATGTGATTCTGCTCCAAAAAGGGCAGTGGGTGTTTTCTAAAGAAGACCTACATGTTTGGTGAAACTCATCATCTATTCCATTCTGAATTAAAACTTACACATGGCACAAGTGAATTGGTATGGTGACACCTGGCATATTTTTCTTCTTGAAGATTTGCTCTTTGCTCTAAACCTAACCAAGGAAACAGACTGGACCCACTTCAAAGCCAAACTTCTGATTTTGATCACCAAAGTCATTAATCATCACATCGAAGATAGGCAGTTGGTCAATTTTGGGAGTACTGATTTCCATAACAGTCTTTGCATAGCCTTTTCTTGACTGTAAAATAAAATAATAACATTCAATTAATATATTGGTTGCTGCAGTAAAGATCAGAAAGTTCTTAGATGGACTGTGCAGACTATAGCAATGGTTGAATTTAAAGGAGTTTGTTCGGTTCATGGGAATGAGACTCAGAGATTAGCGTAACTTCANGACGGCTACTTGTTTTTCCCGCCACTTGAATTGGCCAATCATAGCCCTGCTATTATTGGCCAATCAGCATCGAGAAAAGTAGCTAATCAGCATCTGGTATTTGTTGTCCAATAGGAATAGCCTATTTGAAGTATGTTAATATGGAACAGTTAATCTCAAAAGTCCACCTAATAAGTTGGGAAAATTTTTGATTGAGATATTTCTTATGCATTTAAACCAAAATGACAGTTTGCATCTTGACTGGATTTCCAAAAAAGTAGCAACTTAACAAGGTACTCCAGAGAACAGTCCAGGTGAATATAATTATCTATATTTATCATCGCCCATTCACTTGTCAGGGTAGTAACTAGGGTTAGATAAAGTGTCAAAAATCATCATGTAGGGAACAATGTATTGAAGATATATCACTTCTAGTCCAAGTCTGAACTAGCTTTTGAGGAATGAGGAAGGAAAGACTTTGCTTCATATCAAACTATTTCTGCCCACAAGAGAAAAGGAAGGGGTGGTATTGAATAAAGAAAAAAATGTCAAGGGTGGTTGGAACAAAAGAAAAGGAAAAGGGAAATGATTCTTTTAAATGCAAATTAATTCACAGAATTATAGAATAATAGAATCATGAGTTGGAAAGATCTTGGAGCACTTTTAGTCCAAACCCTACCCAGGGTGGACAAATGACTCTCATGGTTGATTAGCTTCTGTTTGAAAAACCTCCTGTGGTGGAACAACCACAACTCCAGCAGTCAGGATGTTCCACTGCTTAATACCTCTCACAGTCAGAAAAATCCTCCTTGTTTTGTGAAGCTTCATCTCCCTCTATAAAGCTGCTAAAGCTCATTAGTTCTTCTCCTACTCTTGTGGATGAGAAGAATAAACTCATACTCTTATTTCTGTGACATGCCCTCAAATATTTGAATATTGCCAAGGTTCCCTGCCTCATCTTCTTTAGACTAACCATACCTTCATAGGATTTAAGCTCTAAATTCCTCACCATTTCTATTGATTTTCCCTGCATCCTCTTCCAGTTTCTCAGCTTTCTTGTGTTGAAGGGACTAGAATTGGGGAGAGTATTCTAGGTATAATCTGATCAGTGGAATACAATGTGGAACTATCATTTTTGATGATCTCAAAAGTATATCCCTGGTAAACCAGCTCAAAACTATTGATTCTGTAATTCCATAAATGCATTCCCTCTTTTGGTATCTCTAGCACCCTGCAGGCTCTTGCTTAATTTGTGCTCTGCAGGATTCCCAGATCCTTCTCAGAAGTACTAGTACATATTATCAGGGACCATCTAGTTTGTACCCATGGGTCTGCTTTTTTCCTACCTTACATTTCTCACTACATATCCAAATTCAATGTTTGGATGTTAAAAAAGCAGTTTCAAGGTAGAAATGAAACTATGTAACACAGTGGAGATTGTAATGAGTCAGTATTTGAGAAATGTCTGTTGTAGCAACATTTCAGCAGAATCTCATCTGCCATCATCAGGCTTCTGTGTTGAGTTCGTCTGTGGGTCAGGCTATCACAGCCGTTAGTTTTAAATTGAGGCTTAGCCTACTTGTTGTCCCCAGATGGTATTTTTTCTTCATCCTGATTGTTGGGAGTCTTGCGTCTGTGTTTATTGGTCTTGGAGTTTGTTATTGATGGTTGTTTCTATTTCTTCTGTCTGTTGGGTTTATTTGGCTGGCCAACATTGTTTCCTATTATTGGAGGCGCTTTTAGTGCCAGCTTTTACTTTGAAGCCAAAGCTGCCACTAAAAGCCTCAATATAGGAAACACAATGTTGCCAGCCAATCAAAGCCACAAACAGACAGAAAAATCAGAAACACCAATTAAAACAAACTCCAAGGACCAATAAAACACAGACACAAGATTTCCCAACAATCAGGATTGAATAAAAAAACCATCCTGAAAACAGTAGGCTGTGCCTCCAATTTAAAAGTAACGGCTGTGATAGCCTTGACCCACACACCAAACTCCAACCACAGAGCCTGATTGATGGCAGATGAGATTCTGCCAAAAACTGCACAAATTTAAAAGCACAACTACAATGACGCTGGGATAATACCGAAGAAGCTAACGGACACACACCATGTAAGTACCCGCAAAACTTTAAATAATACACACCACACACACACACACACACACACAGAAATGGACACATACACACACACACACACACACACAAAATACAGAAGCCTGATACAGAAGCCTGATGATGGCAGATGAGATTCTGCCGAAACGTTGCGACAACTTTAAAAGCACAACTATTATGATGTGGGAAAATACCCGAACAAAGCTGAATACCATACATACCATACACACACACACAGACACACACACACACACACACTGCTTTTACTTCTATTTTCTGTTTTAAACTTGTTATATTAAAGTGTGCAAAGAGATCTTTCATTTGCAATATTACTGTTATTCATTTCTTATAGTACATGATAAAGTACAAATGTTTTCCATTTGCTATCTCCAATCTCTACTTTTTCCTCTAGTGACTTCCCTTGTCAATGCATTGACAGATGCCTGCTGTCTGATTGGGTTTTTTTCTTTTATTTGCCTTACTTTATGGATTACATTTCCCCCTCCCCCCCGTTTTATGGGGTTATTCTTAAAACAGACTGACGCTGAGAAGAACAAGGTACAAAAATGAAAGAATATGTTTCGAAAGAAACAGATGTGGGCAAGAGAGATATTAAACTGACTTCATTTAAATAGGAAGCTCACCTAAAGCTGGAAAAAAATGACCAACGGTTATACTTACTGCACAGCCATCATGAAGCACTTTGATGTACGGATTGTTGTCATAAGACATCTCTTCATCGTTTGACCCTAAGAACCTCAATGCTTTGTCATAGCTGTCAGAAGAGACGTCATGCCAGGCTACTGACTGATGACAGTTGTAAGTGAAGTTTTGTCGGGCAGAGGCACTTAGCAGTTTAAGGAATGTCATTTGTACCATGCTAATAGAAGTGCCTTCAGCATCCACATAAGAAAGCTAAGGAGGTTAAAAAAAAAAAAGAAAGAAAGAAGGCAGGTTTGTAAACAGCTATATATAAACTTGCTCTTCAAAGTACAAAACAAGATAACATGCAACAGCAAACCACATTAACTGGTCTCTTATAAATCAGCTGACATAAGCCTGTTTGTTGCCCCATTAAGAATGCAGTTAGGCAATGAATCAATAAAGATATTTCCTTTAAGCAAAGTTATGTGATTATGCACCCAGTCTGCCTGTTATTATCTGAAGCTGAAAACCATTGCAAGCAATATGTGATAACCTTGTCCAGACAGCATTCTCCCAAGAACACAGTTTTAATTCTTAGTTAAATCTATGCTTGCTTGAGGTATCTCTGCTTTCCCACATAAAGAAGACCGGTTTCAAGTTTTCCTCTGTCGAAGGTCTATACAGAGTTCTGAATCGCTTATACTTTATAATAAAGATGATCATTAAGTTTTCTGAGTATGGAAGAGCCCTATGTAATTCATTACTTCATGAACCTAACAAATAAAAGTGTACTTAGCTATTTCTGCACTATAGGAACAGAATCTCTGATCTAGATAAGTCTCTAAACTGAGGCAAATCAAGTAACTACCACTACTATATATATGTGGTGTGAACCAGAGGTCAGTATGCAGTCAAGTTCCAGGTAGTCCTTGTCTTATGACTGATCATTTAGTGATCATCCAACACCGCAATGGACCTATCTTGGGGTACTTAGGACCTAGATTAGAAATTTGGATGAACAAGGCCTACCCCTGCAGTCACATGACCAAATTTCAAGTGCTCAGCAACTATTGGTTTGCTTAACAACCATGGCATTTGCTTAATGACCGCTGCAAAAAAAGGTCAGAAAATTTATTCGTGATGATCCATTTTTTTTTATTGTCACGCTTTACAACTGATAGGCAGGCTCCATTTCTATCATAAGTCGAGGACTTATGGTGAAGTAAATATTGCTAGAAAAGAGCTCAAAGGCAGTCAGCTGTATAATTTCAGAACGTTATATTAATAAAGGATCCAGAAGAGGACAGAAGAAACAATGCTTTTGTTTCTCATGGCACTTGAAAAACAGCCACAGTGGATGGCTGAGTTACTTTGGATGCAAGCTTTACAGTGACATAATCAAGATCTGATGATAAAAATATGTTTCTTCCCATCACTAAAGCAATGTGACATTCACTTACAAATTGAACCCTTCGAAAAAAGTATATGAGAAAGTTTTCAAGGGATCGGCCCATTTTAACATATATGCTCATGTTAAAGACTTAAGTGAGAGATGGGGAGGAATTCTTTTTGAGTCATATTTGAGTCACTTTTCTAAATTTTCCAGCATTACTTTTTGCTCAGATAAAAGATAAAAGATAGATTAGGAAAAAAAATCAACTACCAAAAATTGGATCTTTATTATCATAAACATCTGCAGAAATTGGATGGTGCAGATTAACACTGAAAACAAACGAAACTGGCATGACTGCCTGAAGTTAACCAGCAAGTGGTACCTGCTTTCCTACTCAGTCAAAGTGTACATTCTCCAAAGACAAGTAAATTATTTTGATACATGAAAATCTTATAAGCATGTTTTCCCATCTGTAAAACTGTAATAACTAAATGAAAAAAACAATTTTCCACTCTTTTCTGACAGCTAAAGTTTTCTGTTTGAGGCAATAAATTCACAGTAGCCAGTAGAAAATCAGATGGACTAGAAACATGAGGTTTTATTTATTTCTAGTCTAAATGTACAGTAGGTCATTCTTTAAAATCTTAGTGCATGGAAAAAGGTAATATGTTTTGGACATTATAGCTGTCACACAAAATGTTTTTGAAAGGCAGAAAAGAGGAATTCCCAGCATTTATTCCTCTAATGCAAGGCTGTAACACTCGCGGCCCACGAGCCAGATGCATCACGGGCTGGCCACACCCATGCTCAGTTAAGTGAAGGGGGAAAAAGTTGTGATATGTCATGTGACAATGCCATGACGGTACAAGTTTGACACCCCTTCTCTAGTGTAAAATGCACCCTGTCTCTAAACATGTGGTCCTTTGTCTAACTTATCATGGCCCTTTGAAAGCAGTCATTGCAAAGTGCTACATTTTATGTTATCTCTCACAGCAAGGAAGGAAGGAAGGAAGGAAGGAAGGAAGGAAGGAAGGAAGGAAGGAAGGAAGGAAGGAAGGAAGGAAGGANGAAGGAAGGAAGGAAGGAAGGAAGGAAGGAAGGAAGGAAGGAAGGAAGGAAGGAAGGAAGGAAGGAAGGAAGGAAGGAGGTATTGATGCTCAGTTTGTTATGATCTCACCCACTAGTTGCTTTAGTTTTACTTTCTATATACTCCCAGTGGATAACTTCTTTGTTATATTGATTTGACTAGAATTAAAACTGGACTAGAAAACTTGATAAATATTTCAAGCCTGATGATTTCTTATCTGCTCTAAGTCCTCGACAAAAGCTACAAATCAGTGGTAACTAAATATTAAATGCAAGAAAGAAAAAACAAACAATTTAAATATTCCCAGTTTGTTTCCTGAAACATATTTTGCCTTACCTGAGAATTCTGAATCATTTATTCAGAAAATTAAAGGCCTATTTCTGCTCCTGAAAATGCAGGATGCCTAGAGTATCTCCATGCTGAAGCTCCCCACAACAGTCACTACTTGCATGCAACACTTTGTGTGTTGAAAAAAAACAAGCAATATTTATTTCAGGATAACTTTTAGAAGATTTGTGCCTTTCAATTGGTATGCTAATTCTAAAGTAAAAAAAGAAAGGATAGTTTACCAGTTTGCCTCTTTTAAATTCACTAAACCAGGTTCCTGGATTTTCCTTTGGCCACGATGAAATCCTAAACTGTGAGGGAGGAAAGAAATCATGAGTGTTAATTATGTTAGCAAGAAATGAATGGGAATTAGCTGAGTTTTACATAAACACTGCAAAATTAATCTCTTTTCTTAAAAAATGGAAGAAAAAAAAAAGCCTGGGCTTTCTGCCTAGTTGTAATTATATTTAGAGTTGTGCAGAGAAAATTGTATCAAGTTCTCAGATAACATATTAAATAACTAAATACATTAATTGGATTGTTCCAGCAAATCTGTGGGAAAGGGATTGTGTTTGCAGTCTTTGGCACTGGGTGAGCCCAGATGGCGTTTTACTCTCTTCAAATACTACATTTTGGTATTCTGTCAGTTGTTATCTTCTTGTGAGGCACAGAATGGACCATTAACAATGAGCAGAGATGAAGAGATGTCTTTAAAGACCTTTTTTATCTCTGCACATTCAGTGTCTGAAAGGGAGACTTTCAGACTTTTTGCAAATTCCTAGCACTTATTCATTGCTCCTGGCTTGTGTATGCTGATAGCTGCTCTGACTTATTTGACAAGAGTTATATAGGTAATCCTCATTTAATGACTGCTTGCTTGGTGCCCATTCAAAGTTACCTCTGCAAGTCATTTACAAGCCGATTCTGGAGTTCCAATGGCTGGCCTCCACCCCCATGGTCACATAACTGCATTTCAGTTGCTTGGCAACTGGGTTACCTGTCTGGCTGATTGCAGGGTTCCGCGGTGAAACAACCATGAGTTATGATATTTTTGCATATGATTTAACTTTTTCAGGTAATTTTTGGCAAAAAACACTCATACAAATACATTGGCATGGCATTCACTTAATGACCATGGTGCTTGCTTAAAGATTGCTGCAAAACAAGTCATAAAATTAATTCCAATCATGTGGGTGCCTTGACTTATGACTATCATGATTTATGAGGGAAATTCTGGCTCCATTACAGTAATAAGTTGAGGATTAAGCTACTCCAAATATAATGCACTATGAGAAGCAACAACATTTGATCTGATAATAGTGTATTCCAAACATGAGAATCCATGCAAAAGCAAATAAAAGTTTTATCTAAGTCTAAGTTACTTGTTTAATTTTTTTTGTAATGATTGGAATATCCTCACTATGATGATCAATAATCCAAAAAATGCAATTTAGCACTATATTAACACTAACACTGTACTAACACAGGGTAAATGGATCTACCCTTCCTAACAAATATGCGTAGTATAACTCAAATCTTTACCTGACATAATTCTTGGTTCAACCAAGCATAGAAATATATTTCAGATGTTTACATTAAGAAAAATAAGGTTTGAATATGTACATTTATCTGGTTGCTTTTTTGAAATAGCACAGTTAATCAAGCCAGATAAGAAAGGCACCTGCTAAGAAGGGTATGAAAAGATAAGAAAAAGAATTTTACAAATTATTTTCTTTATCCAAAACTTATATCAAGTGCTAACACAAATTAAAATATAGCTGCAGAATGAACAACTAATGGTGATTTTGTCACTAGTCTCTGAGATTTATATTCTTGCTTTCATTGTTAAAATTAATTTAATATACTTAAGTGCAATTTAATGTTTTTTTTCTACTACAAAATGTGCTGAATACTAAATACTGAATAATGAAAATTATTTTGTACACATATAAGTGGTCCTCAAGCTATGACCATAATTGAGCCTGGAATTATAGTTATTAAGTCTGCTGGTTGTTAAACAGGCCATCCCATGAACGATTTGATTTTTTTTTTTTGCAATGGTCATTAAGCAACCATCGTGGTCATTAAGCAAACTTGTCTACAATGGAAAGGGTTTTTTTGCTGGAAAACAGAATGCTAATTTCTAGCAAAAAAAATAATAATAGATGTCTGTTGTGATTTAAAAAGTAGCTGCAGAATTGTATCATGGCTATGAAAACACACTAGTAACAGGTATAAATTATTATCCAAAAGTCATAGGCATTAGACAAAGGCCTGGGAAGATTCAGATCTTCCCTTGATTCAATTTTGCACTGGAATTAACTTATAAAAAAGGTTCATTCACAAAAAAGCAAAATAAAATAGTGTCTTTGTTTGTTGATTTGTTTTGAATGTTGAAGCCATTATCTTGCTTCAAGCACGAACTATTTGCAAGAAGTACTGCTTTGGTACTTACTCCCTCTGATTTTTTATCTGGATAGATGCAAGTTTCCCCATCAGCTGTGAAGTTACAGTATACTTTGAAAGAGTCCCCGGTACACCCTTGGTTAGGATCAATCCAATACTCTCCTATTAAAAAACAAAATAAAAAGCAATCTCATTCATTTGATCGATTCCAAGGCTTAATTGCAGATTAAATGAGTTGTTTTAAATAATAATCTTTATACCATATTATTGTGAAATTTTCTTGTTTCAAAAATTTTAATATTTTGCAGAACTAATACACATTGGTATTAACAGCCCAGTAGGAACATCAGCATGAACGAACACGGTAACAAGCAGCACTTCATTTTAGACACACCAAGTTTATAAGAAGATAGACCTGAATTTTTCTTTACTTAATCTATATCAATTATATGACTGTGTAGTGGCAATGTAGAAGACCATTGTTATTTCAGGATCAGTGCCATACTTTGATTTCTCCTTCATATTAAGAAAAGTCTAGAAGTTTAAAGTTTATTCTGAGCTAAATCGCTTGGTGTTTTTACTCATTTACTGAATGAAGGAGAAGGGGGAGGGGAAAGCTTCATGCAGCTTCAAAACTTTTCTTGCTGTGAAAATCTCATACTTTTGATTTTGATCCCAGAGTCACATGCTACCTAGTCGAAGTCAGATCTTGCAGTCTCCTGACCATAGCAGGACCGTAGCATGAAGTCATGTTGTCAGGTTTTGATAAAACCTGGGGTTGTTGTTTGTTGAGAGCTTCTACACAATGCCTATCATTGGGTGCTGGGGAAACTGGCTGTCCTTTGGGCATCTCTGCTATTGTTATTAAGGAGCTCCTGGCAACTTGTAAAAGATTTGGATATCATCTTGCTTGCTATGTATCTTTTTAATGTTTTGCTTTTAAATTTGTTTTCCTGAGTTAATAATAAAGCTTAAAATCCCTTTGTTTATTGGAGTGTTCATTGAATCCAAAAGAACCAATTGACCTGGGCATCTGATCACCTGCCCTTGGTAAAACAGAGCTATTGGAAAAATACCGGGCACAAGAATAATATGTACATAATATATAAGAAACAAGAAATGATCCACATTTAAAAATAAACTTCAGCTCTCATAATGATCCCTTTTCAATGTGGAAAAAGAAAAGACAGTGAGTAAATATCTCTGATGTGCATACACACACACACATACACACACACGAAAAATCTTGACATTGGAAAATAGTCATATTATTTCTTGAACTAGAACTGGCATCACCACAGAAAAAAAAATGCAGTAGCTGTTTCATTGAATGTCTGAGACAGCCTAGGATGCATGAGAGTATTCTTTAAAAGTCATCAAAATGTTTCGAGGACATAAATGTATAAGACCGTACTTTGAAACAAGAAAAGTTATATAAACTATTTTTGTTATTTTGCAGTAATGATTACAGATACAAAGTCTTCGTTTCATACAGCAAGTTACATAACTCTTCAATTTTACCTCAAGGCTATCAAATTTTTACTATGTTTAGAATGAAAACAATAAGCTGTATAGTAAGGACAGGCTACTACCCTGTAACTATTTTTCTTTCACTGATCATCTGTCCTCTCAAGCATACGGTTATGGTTCTAAGCCTGCCTGACATCTCCTATAGAAATCTTACAACTAAGAACCCTGATCAAAACAGGCATTTAAAGAGAAAAAAGAAGACAGATCATGTGAATTCACAGATGACCTTTTGCAGAATGATAGCTATAGGTAATAAACAACTTTTTTTTCTTCAATACAGTCTCACTGAATCACACTTTGAGTGAATAGTGTTCCTTGCTAGAATAAAACATTTTATTTTTTAGTAATTTTATTAAACATTACAATTAAAAAAATAAAAAATAGAAACTAAAAAATAGTAAAAGAGTGAAATGAATAAATTAGAAGGTCCAGAAAAGAAAAAAAATAGAAAATAAGGTTATAAAGGGGGGAAAAGAAAAGAAATACAAAAATAAATTACTTTTCTTTTCATCACTAGCATAAACAATGTTAATTTTAAACAAGTATAGCTTTTCTTACAACAAATGATCGCTTCTTTTTATGTCTCATCCCTTATTCTAAGCCTGCTGAAGACTGCTGTCTTGCAGTCTTTTCACAAGAAGCAACCACTTGGAGCACTTGAAAACAATCTCAAGCCCTCTCCTTGTCCAGAGAGGAATTATGAAGAATCAGTTTATTTGCCAGCTTTTAATTCTGCCATGATCATTAGTTCCACTTTATAGCCCTGTTTTCAGTTTACCATTTCTTCTCTGGAAGACCTTAACTAATAATGATATCGTTCTGCCAAATCCCACCTGCTTTTTGTCTTGATTGCAAGCCAGCAATGCAAAAACAGCATGCGGAACACAACAGTGATTTACCGAGAGCAGATAAAATAGTGCTTTATAAAAAGCTGCTGATGTTGAAGTGATACTTCAGTTATTTCACCAGAGGCAAGTGCATGACCGATAATACATGTACATAGTCTTCCTGGCCTAGCCCAAGAGACACCGAGATGCAGGAAGTCTTTCTTTTTTGATCCACCAAAGCATATATGCATCTGGAAAAGCTTAATATGTTATGAAAGCTAGGGCTCACAGGACAGCCAATTTACACAAAGAACATTCCAACTCCAGTGAAAAAAAGGAAGTGAAATTAGACAGGTTATTCAGAGGAGAATGCCTAGTCATGGCAGAATACCAGTTTGCACTGACATTTATTATAAAACAGTGCTCAGAATATATAGCACAGATGCTCTCAGAAGACAATAAATACTACTTTGAAAGTCAGTAACTGTAGATCTGAGGCAGCTACAACTTCAAAAAATTTCTTCATCAATGGAGACACCACCATGAACAGAGTTCACTGAGGGATTAAAAAAAACTTGTTCAGTTTCAAAAGTAACTTTACTCAGCATCAGCCTCCACAACACAACTTAGCCGTAAATTTGGAAAGACCAAAATGAAAAGCTTGACCAAAGTCTGACCACTTTCCAAAAGGCTCAGGAATATTTCCACCCAGCCCCCTAGGCTAAAAGCCAGCGCAGAAGGGAAATTACTGAAATCAGTTCTCAAATAGAGCAAATATTATCAAGGGTCTGATAAGAAACACCTGTGTGACTAAAGAAGAGAATAAGGCCCGGTCCCACTGCACTTACGTATGCAAAGAGGATGTAAAACATTAAAAAAAGCTTGCCATCCATTGGAAAACGCTATGCATCCGTTGTGTACT